>MDKI01160863.1:0-11740 GCA_005239505.1 Nicotiana paniculata | reverse complement strand
AATTTCTAGATAAGTTGGATTGAGATCCCTTTGTTTTGGGTGAGTTTCATGGGTTGTATTTGGGCTGCTTAATGGGTCAGAATAAGTTATAAAAAATAATGGGTTAACTTGGGCTCAGCCCAAATAAACCCATGAGCTAAAATATTTGTAGCTCAACCCATTAATCTATGAACGGGTTGAATGAGTTTGGGCTCAAATTGCCACCCTTACTTTTACCCAATAAAATAAAAAAAATAGTTATAAGCTTAAACTAAGTATGCTATTGTATTACCTAAGAGCTCGTTTGGGGTCACATAAGGGTGAGTTTACGCTACAATTGTTGAGGCACCTTTTGGACTGAAGCTGAGGGGACAAAATTTTGTGAGGTCCAAAAGCTTGAAGGTGGCCAGGTTTCAACTCGTCCCGCATAGCATTTGCACCCGCATTTACCTGCCCCACATCCACATCTGCATCCACCTGCCCCACCTCGCATAAGTAATTTTTTTCTCATTTTGCTAGTAATTTTTGTGTAACGTACCTTCATTAGAAGAAAACGTAAGATATATGGCAGAAAACATAAGTAAGGGTAAAGTAAAAAAGGAAAACAAGTAACGATGCGACGACATCAATTATGACATAAAATGACTCTTTTGATTTTTATATAACAACGGATTTAATAGCATAATACAATAAAATTTAAGTAACAATTAAAAAAAATATTGTATTTAATATTAATGTAACAATACAATATGTAACAACCATCCAAACCAGCTGTTATGAAATTTACCTATCTTGTATATAGATCTGTGTTGAGTGATAGTTGATTGATATATTCTTGTTTTCACTACTCCTATGGAGGCTGACAGAGTTATTACCTCTAATGTAGTTTGATTTTACTTCCAAAAACCGCCAATTCACATGAAGAACATCGAGAAAACTGCTGTCAATGCAAACCTTTCCACCCAATGCAATTTTCCATCAAATAATGAGGAATTTGTGGGCTTTAAGGAGGACATAAAACAGATAATTCAGAAATTGACTGTAGGAACAAAAGAACGGGATGTTATCTCGATTGTTGGAATGGCCGGACTAGGCAAAACGACTTTGGCTAGAAAGGTGTACCACAATCATAATATTGCTGGTCACTTTGATGCTCGAGCATTTTGTACTATTTCACAAACATATAGCATCAGGAAGCTATTGGTTGAGATTTTTAAACAAGCCACAGGTGAAAAGCGTGACATCAAAGAGGATGAGGACATCGCTGATGTGTTGAGGAAGGCACTAATTCCAAAGCGATACCTCATTGTATTGGATGATATATGGAACTACAAGGCATGGGAAGATCTGCAGTTATCTTTCCCTAGAATGGAAAAAGGAAGTAGAATAATGGTAACAACTCGCCTTCAAGAGGTTGCTACACAGATTAAGGAGCTCAGTGATCCTTACTTTCTTCGGTTCCTAGACGAGAAAGAGAGTTGGAAATTATTGCAGAAGAAAGTATTTCAATGCGAGAGCTGTCCGCTGGAGCTATGTAAAGCAGGATTTGAAGTTGCCAAAAACTGTAAGGGACTGCCTCTTGTGATTGTCTTGACTGCTCCAATTGTTGCACAAAAGGAAAGGCAAGCCTCTGTGTGGCTTGAGTTTGCAAAGGTTTTGAGTTCCCATGGTTTAGAAGAGCTGAGTACGAAAGCAATACAGTCAAGTTATGACGATTTAAGGTTTCATCTAAAGCATTGCCTTCTTTACATGGGATATTTTCCAGAAGACTTCAAAATTGAAGTGTCTGATTTGCTGAAGTTGTGGATAGCCGAAGAGTTGGTGCATAACATCAACACAGAGAACCTAGAGAAAGCATCTAAAGATTGTTTGAATGATCTTGTCAATAGAAGCCTTATAATAGTTTCTAAAAGGAGATCTAATGGTGACATAAAATACTGCATGGTTCATGATCTAGTGCGTGCGTTTTGTTCAAGTAAACTTGAAGAAGAAAAGTTTAAGCAGCAGATCGCGCCATATCATTTATCCCAACCTTCCTCTTTGCAGGATCCTCACTTATGCATGTATATCCATGACGAGCTTGTTGAACAAATGGAGCAAAATGGATATTTACTGCACAAGATTACAATGGTCGACTCTGAAGAAAGGGAGTCTATTGAGTTCATCGCTCATCCACAATTCTATGCATCAAACCGTGTGGATCTTTTCCCTATAATTATTAGCTTAAGACTTATTAGGGTGCTGCATTTGTTGGATGTCAACTTGGAAAATGATCGAGATTTTCAAGTTTCTCCGGCTTCCACTCTGGGATTACTATTTCACTTGAGGTACCTAGCAATTTTTGTCAAAAAGTTTGATTTCAATTGGGTTTCACACTTGAGTGATCTACAAACTTTACGGGTCCATTCACATCAGCGCATAAAGACATCACCAGATATTTGGAAAATGACGAAGCTAAGGCATGTGGATATTAGTGAATTTTCCTTTATCTGGGAAGATAGCGAGCAAGAAAGTCTTAAACAATCTTCACAAACTGTGTTAGAGAACTTAAAGACTTTTGGCAAGTGTCGCATATCTGTAGCTGATATGAATCGGAAGTTCTGGTGGAGGTTTCCAAATCTTGAAGAACTCAAGCTCTCCATTGTTAATCTTCATGACATGCCTAATCATTCTCTGTTTTCTACAGCGGAAACTCATAATCAGCTTCAATCTCTTGATATAAGTTTCCCGATTGGGTTCTCCGAATCAATTGGATGGTTTAAATCAGTCTTCCCTTTGAATCTTAAGGTTTTATCCCTTGCTGGCATCTCATTGACAGAAGCAATAGTTTCAAGTATTATAGCACTGGAAAATCTTGAGACTCTCAAATTATTTTTTATACACTTTACTGATAATAATCCGCAATGGGACGTCACAAGTGAAGTGTTTAAAGCACTGAAATACTTGAAATTAGAGCAAGTGGATATGATTCAATGGCATTCCTCAGATGCATCCTTTCCGGTTCTTGAAAAACTTGTTATAAAAGATTGTGGACGGCTTGAGAATATTCCTTCTAGCTTTGCAGATATTCTGTCACTAAAATCGATTAAAGTGATCAACTGTCGCGACTTAGTTGGGAATTCAGCTAGGGCTATTAAAAAAGAAGCTGAAAGTACTGAAGGAAATGAGAGAATCCGAGTTCATATTACGAAGAAAAACTAAAGATGGTAAGTGATTCTTTACCCTGCTATCAATTCCATCTGATATGAAAAACAAGGTGAAGTATGTTTAACTTATTGTTTTGCAGGCTAAATTACTCTTCCTTTTTAATTCATAGCATGTTTAAACAAAATATTGGAATATATAGAAAATTCATGAAGTGGCAAATTATATAGACTACCATTTATGCTTTGTGGTTGGGCTTTTTATTTTTATTTTTATTTTTACACTACTAGGAACAGATGGTGGGGAGTTTTGGCGTAACTGGTAAACTTCAAGCAATGGAAATAGTCTCTTATAGTCATAGAAAGGCAAGGTAAGGTTGCGTACAGTAGACCCCTGTGGTCCAGCCCTTCTCCTTACCCCGTCCGCGCATACCGAAAACTTAATGCACCAGACTACTAGGAACAAATGAGGCATAATTTTGCATCATGTTTTGTGATATATCTAGCATTGCTATCTACTTATAACTGTTACTTCATTTTTCTGTAGGGTCCACCTGGATGCAGCTTCTATCAGAGGAGATATTTATGTTCTTCTACATGATTACAGAGACAAAAAGAGTTGTTCTATTGGATTATCTGCTAGCTAATGTTTGGAAGACTTCATTGTCTTTTTAGTTCTGTAGTTAAATACTTCCCCTTCTATTATCAACCTGTAGACCTGTATCTGTAGACAATAATATACTATCTTGGGAAGTTGTTCGTTTAAATACAGGATAGTTTGCAATTAAAAAACATGTGAGAAGTGTTATCCCCATTTTAACACGGTTCAAATTAGAGTATAAACATATTGGTAGTAATTCTGAGGTCTAATTAATTTCAAAAGAGTCGCCACCCAATTACTACAAATGGGAATTAGGACACCATTTTGTCTAAGTAATGCCAAAGTTAACTCTATTTTATGGTATGCTTAACTTTATTATAGATAAGGGTTCTAATTAATCCTATAAGAAAGATTATAAAAGCAAGTTATATGGTCCGTTACTTACAGTTAACCGACCAATTTTAGGTTAATTGATTAAAAAAAATTAAGTAGCAACATGTGTGTGTATCAAAAACGTTTTGTCAATTGAACTAGAAAATACTTGTATAGTAATGTTATGAAGGTAGAATGAAGTCATTTCAGAATTGTATAAATTCATAATTGAGAAAGAAAAGGATGCCATAAGCTTCCCCAAACGTTTCGCTTGTTTTTCTTGATGCTCGACACACCTAAGGAAGAGTGTATGTGATGACTCCATGTGATGGTGGTCGTAGCGTTGAGTCTCACGTCATCTCAAGAGTCTCGAATTAAGACTCAATATTTTGCTCCAAATACATATGCAAGAAAAGAGAACAAAACAAGATGTCTGTTTCTGATGGTCCTACAAAGAAGGTGAAAATTAAAAGTAAGCAGAAACAAAGCAATCATCAAGTCATATTGTTATTCAATTTATTTCAGTAAATTATAATCTTAACATCTCATTTCTTCTTGCTTATATAAAGTCTCTTCCCTGATATTCTCATGATTAAACCAAACCAAAAAGTATTCAATATTTTAAGCCTATGACTATAGTTACTACGTTTCAACAAACCCGGGAACAAACACTAGTAAGTTTTAAGACTTAAAGATATGTGTTTTATATCCCCTCTAAGATTATTTTTAGATTATTAAAAAGGAAATGCAAACACTTAAATAGGATATGTAAGCATACGTCAATGTTTCATAACATCACATGCTTTGTTAGCTAAAATTTATTTCAATGTGAGCACTGTCAAATGCAACTGCCATTGTCTCTAAGTCATGAAGAGAAAAACTACAGAATGTGAATTCTTATTCTTAACATTTAAATAAGTGTCTTCCCTTTCTTTTTGCTCCGCTGGAGCGTGGCACTCCTTGCTCGCGGGGAATGACTACCTTAAACAATTCTTCTTATTCTTATTCTTTCCGCTTATATTATACGAAGCAAGACCCTTTTGCAGTTTACTCGCTAGTGTCATCACTCACTGGACGAGCCTTTCTATTTATATCAGTTGAGTACGTCTGCCCAAGACCCAGACAAAAAGCTTTGTACCTTACCATGGAAACTCCACTATCAATGTCGTCAAGATGACGGAAATAAAAAGACTCCGGTTAAACAAAACGGAACCAGTTTGTCGAGTATTAATTAAATTAAACAAGTTGCAGTGAATTAAATCTATGGAACAATATTTGTAACAGTAAAACATGAGTCATTTTGCATGTATGCATGTGAAATTTAAGAAGCAAATCAGAAATATACTTTTGTTGTGACAAATGAAGACATTAGGAGAACGAACTGCGTGAACACCAAGAAAGTAGTGAAGATCACCTGAGTTTTTCTTTGCAAATTGTCTAGAGAGAGACTAATGGAGTGATGCAGAAGAAAAGAATGACTACCAATAAGAATAATGTCATCTACATAAAGTAATAAAATAAGAATACCAGATGATGCACGGTGAATAAACGTGGAAGTATCATTTGCTGCAAATAAAATCATGAGCCAGAATGAACTAAAGCGATGAAACAAGCACTTGATGTTTGCTTCAAACCGTAGAGCGCTTTGGTTAGCTTACAAACATGACGAGGATAATCATAATCAAGATGAGTAAGACCTGGAGGTTGTTAACACCATGCAGAAAAACACTTTTAACATCAAGTTGACGAATAGGCCAAGAAAAAAAAACATCAAGAGAGAGAACAATACGAATAATGGTAGCACAGACAACAAGACTAAAAGTTTATTAATAATCAATTCTAGGTTGCTGATGAAATCCCTATGCTACAAGTTGTGCCTCGCATCGCTCAACTGACCCATCCGAATTATATTTAATACTAATTGTACCAACTACGTTCATGTGAGATTGAAAAGGAACAAGAACCCAAATAGTATTTACTAAAAGTGCATTAAACTCATTTTCCATAGCCTGCTGTCACTTCGAACTTTTTAATACCTGAGACAAACAAGAGGGTTTAATTTCTTGAAAAATAGCGTTGAAAGAAAATTATTTGTTTTGGTTTAGAAATATCAGACTTTGAGCGAGTGTGCATTGAATGAGCATAAGGCACAAAAGTAGGAGGGGAAGAAGTGCTAGTTGGCAGTGAGGTAGGTGCAGACGAAGAAAGAACGATAGGTGCAAACAAAGAGAGAACAATAGAGCAACACTCAGTAGAAGAACCTGTGATGGACACGTGATCCGTAGAGCTTGATGTAGAACGGGAAAGAAACTCTTGAGGGAGGTGGAGGAGACGACTTAGAACATACATGACTTAAATTGGATATGTGGTTGCAAAGGGAATAAAGGTGTGGTAACTACATGAATCTCAAAAGAGCCATTGGATGAAGAAAGAATAGATCGAGGGCCAAGACAATTTACGATATGTAACAACTAATTCATGAAAGACAACATGTCGACTTCCATAAACACGACCAGATATAAGATCTAGGTAACGATATCCTTTATAATCAGAAGCATAACTTAGGAAAATACATTGGACTGAACATGGCTTAAGCTTATGAGAAACTTGAGAAGATATTTTTGGAAAACATTCACAACCAAAACTTCGAACAAATTGTAGTCAGGAGGTGTATGAAAAAGCTTTTCAAATGGAGAAAGTCCTTTCAAAATGGGAGTAGGCAATCCATTAATGGTATAAGCAACGCACCATTTCAATTATGTGGCGATGCTTTCGTTCAGCCACCCCATTTTGTTGAAGAGTATCTGGGCACGATTTACGAAAAAAATACCTGAGTTGGAAAAGTGTTGAAGTAGCATAGACTTGTTATCAAATTCATCACCTCAATCACTTTGAAAAGATTTAATTTTAGTGCTAAGAGTGTTCTCCACAAATTTTTGAAATGCACAGAAGTGCGGAAAAACTTCTGATTTCTCATCATAGGATAAAGTCATGTAAATTGAGAAAAATCATCAACAAATATAACAT
The DNA here is from genome assembly GCA_005239505.1 of Nicotiana paniculata. Classification (NCBI taxonomy): domain Eukaryota; kingdom Viridiplantae; phylum Streptophyta; class Magnoliopsida; order Solanales; family Solanaceae; genus Nicotiana; species Nicotiana paniculata. Next base: position 4,618 of record MDKI01160863.1, on the reverse strand, counting down.
AATATCGAAAACCCAAGTTTGATAAAACAGGCGATTGCCAAACATCCGAATAATATCTAAAGTTAAAGAACTGCAATGAGCAACCAAATTAAAGGATAGACGTTGAGACTTCCCTAACTTGCACGAAATACAATTATTACTAAAAGAATTTATTATTGTAATAAGATTATGGTTCCTAAGACCGGAAAAAACGACTACCACTATGGCCTAAACAATGATGTCAGATGTCTCCGGACTGACGTACAACAATAAATGCTTGAGGAGGAGAAGTCATAGACAAGGACGACGACGGATAAACATCGCCTTTACTGGAAGCTTGAAGGAGAGATTGCCACGTTACCTTGTCCTTCACACAAACAAAAGAATCATCAAAGTTAACATTATAATTATTATCCCTACATAACTTCTTAACAGAAATTAGACTACGACAAAGTTGAGGAACATGAAATATAGACCGTAGGATGATGAGTAAATTTTATGGTAGTTATTCAACTTTATTTTCATTACCCAAAAGTCATTTTTTTGTTAGGTAAAAGTTATTTAAATTTGTGTTCATTATTCAAAAGTTACTTTTCTTTCTTTTCTTACACAAAAATTATTTTACTATACTCTAATTATCAAAATAATCACTTTGACCAGATTTTACAAACCTTTTATCTAAAAAGTCTATTATACCCTTGACATTATAAATTCTTCCATTTATATAAACCCTTCTATATTACATGTTATGTAATATACTTTTACCCAGGTATTTTACTTATAATTAAAATAACTTATTATTTTATTTATTATTTTTATACTATATTTGTACATTTTAATTTTTTATTAATATTAATTTTCAAAATATATAAGTAGCATTATTAAATTTGTCAGTAACATTACCGTGAACAAATTTCAAGTCCACATTCTTAATCATGCTTAATGAAAATTGAAAAATCAAAACTCATTGATTTATCAGCCAAACCTTACCATTAACTTAATAAATAAAATACTCATATTTAGCAAAATGACACATCAGATTAATACTTTCAAATAAATAATATTAACAGATAAAGCTTTTAAAAAAAACTTAATATAAAACACAGACATCTTTGAAACTTTTTTTAAAAAAATTATTGACTAAAAAAAACTATCATTTGTCAAACAAATCTGTTTTTATTATTTTAAATAAATTTTAAAATATAAATATTTTTATCATTTTTATATCACTACTTAAAATTCGGGGAAAAACGACCACAAAAAGCGACCAAAGTGGGTCCCTAAACAGTGAAAAGCGACCAAAATGCATCCAAACGGGCTTGGTCGCTATTTTGTCGGTCCCTTTACCATAGAGACCAAAGTTGGTCGTTAATTAGCGACCAACTTTGGTCTCTATGATAAATTGACCAAATATTCCGGGTATCAAAAAAACAGACCAACTTTGGTCGCTATATTATTTTAATAATATAAATTTAGCGACCAAAGTTGGTCTCTATATTTAAATTACAATATTTATTTATTTATTATTATACAAAATATAGCGACCAATTTTGGTCTGTAAATAAAATATAATATTTTAAAATCTGAAAAATAGCGACCAAAGTTGGTCGCTATTTTATTAATTTGTTTTAAAAAAAAAGCGACCATAATTGGTCGTTAAATTCCAGAAAAAATATTTTTTTTTAATAACATAGCGACTAACTTTGGTCGCTTTTCTTGGTTTTATTTTGACAGAAACTGCCTATTTTGGCAACCACACTACCTGTCAGCATACCAAATCCTATTACAACAACAACAACAACAATATTAACACAACAACAATACGAACTAACAACACAACAACAACAACATTAAAACCAATATTAAAACCAACATTAAAACCAACAACGTATAAAGTTCAATAAAACTAACACATTTAAAAAACAAAACTAAGTTAACACTTATAACAAGCCCATTCCAAAACGGACCAAAGTTCTATTGTCTAGTTCAAAGTATATAAAAGTACTCAATGACTGTTTCAATATTCTATATCATTATCATCACCGTCTGATGAATCTTCATTATCAAGACGGTAACGAGAAGAGTCATTTCGTGGTAGATGAGAAGAACGATCACGGGGAAGACGGAAGGAACGCTCACGTTCAAGTTGAGCCTCTGGCGATGGCTCGCGAGACCGGGGAATCGGAAAAGCTCCAGAAGCTAGGAGAGATTTAAGTTGAGCTTGCATGCCTTGCTAATGAGCTTGCATGCTAACGTACTGCACATCTCTAAGCCTTTCTCGTTCCTTGGATGCTTCTAGCTCGCTTGTGAGCTTTGTCACAGTCTCCCGTATGGTAGAGAGGCTCTCCTCATCAAGTTGCTCGGCTTGCGAGGAAGTTCCTATTCCTTGCATTACACAGTGATAGCGGTGGAACTTCTTATTTAGGAAGCCCGTATACCTTCCCATATTTTGCACCGCCAGCTGCTTGCATCCATAGTCTTTCTGCATCCTCCTCCGAAATATGGATTGGCTCGTCCGACTCATTAGGTGGCTGACTGCGTATGAATTCCTCCATGTCAACTCTGAAGCGATCCTATAAGAAATTTTTTATTTAATTAGTATTTGAAAGATTATATTAGAGTATATCAGAATACTTAATGAAAAGAGAAAACTTACATGTACAGTCGATGATCGGTCGTCGACCCACCTTTCTGGATCAGTCTCTTTCTTTTTCTTGACAATATGAGTCTCCTTGAATAACTCATCTTGCTTCACTGGACGACCCAACTTCTTTTCCTGAAAATTCATAAATTATAGTTAATAAACAGAATAGATATACTTTAAAAATTAAAATAAATGAACTTCAGCTCAAGTTTTGTCTTTGTAACTGGGGAACTTCAGCATACGGGGCTGAAGTTCCCCAGTTATAAAGATAAAACTTCAGCATAATGGGGCTGAAGTTCCCCAGTTTACAAAGACAAAACTTCAGCTCTAGAGCTGAAGTTTTGTCTTTGTAATTGTCTTTATAACTTGGGAACTTCAGCTCTAAAGCTGAAGTTTGTTTTTGTCTTTGTAACTGGGGAATTTCAGCATACGGGGCTGAAGTTCTCCAGTTATAAAAATAAAAGCTTCAGCATACGGGGCTGAAGTTCCTCCAGTTACACTAGGGAACTTCAGCTCAAGTTTTGTCTTTGTAACTGGGGCACTTCAGCATACAGGGCTGAAGTTCCCCAGTATAAAGACAAAAACTTCAGCATACGGGGCTGAAGTTCCTCCAGTTACACTAGGGAACTTCAGCTCAAGTTTTGTCTTTGTAACTGGGGCACTTCAGCATACAGGGCTGAAGTTCCCCAGTATAAAGACAAAAACTTCAGCATACGGGGCTGAAGTTCCCCAGTTATAAAGACAAAACTTCAGCATAATGTGGCTGAAGTGCCCCAGTTTACAAAAACAAAACTTCAGCTCTAGAGAACTTCAGTCTCTGTGTGTGTGTCTATATATATATATATATATATATATATATATATATATATATATATATATATATAAAACACAGCTTTGTTGTACAATTTTAACTACATATATAGCATGTAGAATATACGTACCAATCTTCTTTTTATAGTCCCTTGGTTGATCGCACCTCCAGTGTGCAAGGAGCCTCCCTTCTCGGATGCGCGAGCTTTCTTTCCTTTTTCGCTATTCTTTAAGAACTCCGCGGTAAGCCACTGCCTTTGCAAATCCCTCCAAGAATCATCAAGAAACCAGTTAGGCTTCTGGTTGTATAAAGCGTTGGAGAAACTATGCGACAACCGCTTCCGAGCCTTAAGATTAAAATTACATGCCACCTCCGCGCTATAGCGGTGTTCTCATACACACTTGCTCTGTATTTCAAAAGTTAAATATTGTATGAAAATATCATAAATATAAATAATTATAAAGCTTAAAAGAAAATTTATACCTTAAATTCATTGAAAATTTGCTCCTTCAGCGAGAATGGGAATTCGCTCCAACTCGTATAAGAGGCATCATAAAGCTTTCTGGTGGCATTGGTGATTATCCTCGTAGTAGTGTTACTCGAGATGAACCTGCAATTTAACAAAAAAAAACACATTAATATATTAGTACAAACTATACAAAATAATAAACGTAAAAAAATCAAGTTGCTCTTACCCATCACCCTCAGGTACTATGATGATCCTGCCATACTTATCCTTATGCACCTCCTCGTCATTATCAGCATCATCGTCGGAAGCAGGTACATTAGATGCATGTGTGGAAGGTGTAGGGGGGGTCAGAGGTAGTATCTCGCAGGCGAAGGCCTGTAAGAGATGGAGTCGATGAGGAAGATGGTTGTGATCCCTATGACTGCGACATCGCGGGATCGACCGGAAGCTGCTGTGATACTGATGCCTATGATCCCCGTGGCTGTGGCACCAATGGCTGTGACCCACGTGGTTCTGACCCCCGTGGCTGTGACCCGGATGGATGTGAGCCATGTGCTCGTGAGGCTGTTGGACTGTATGCTGGACGTACAGTCCTAGGGCCCTGTGCTGAAAGACCCAGTGTCTGCACAAAGATGTAGCGAGGCTGGTGATTTTGTGGCGCCTCATAATATCCATCGGGTGGAGGATAAGACATAGGCGGCGCCTGTGAAGAGGG
>ML339769.1:0-15243 GCA_005239505.1 Nicotiana paniculata | reverse complement strand
TAGGACCAACCTTTAACGTATAGGAGACCTTTATTTCAATTGAGAAACATTTAATTTCGTCAAAACACGGTTTTTCACCGAACTGGGGACCCTGGCGTTTGGACTCAAAGGCCTGGCTAACGCAAGGCTAGGGCTGGCGTTTCAGCCCTAACGCCTGGCTAACGCCAGGGTAGGGCTGGCGTTTCAGCCCTAACGCCCGGCTAACGCCAGGCAGGGTTAAGTTGTTTGGTTTTGTCGCCTGGCTATCGCCCAGGTGTCTCCTTTACGTATGTTCCGACGTAGTTGCGTCCCTTTAGCTCCGTTTCATCTACACTTCACCCATACATGAAATAAACTCCATTAAACACTTAACAAATATATATTTTTATGCGTATAAATGTATGGTATGTCACATGATTCAACTATGCAATTTAGTCTTGCATCATACGCGTGACATGATCCTTGACACGTCGAACTAAACGAGTATACATATNAACAGAATTCCTTACCCGGATTTCTGGATCGCAGACAATTTAAACAGAGTCAAAATTCCTCAATTTGGGATTTAAACCGGTGACTTGGGACACCAAATAAACTATTCCAAGTGGCGACTCTAATAAAAATAAAATATTCCCATTTCGAATAATGTCACTTTAAGTGGAAAAACTCCCATACCCCTTTGGGGCGTATAAAAAAAAGGAGGTGTGACAAGATGTAAATTTGGTGCTTGATTGCTGTCTTGATTTGACGTACAGTCTCGAGTTATCGGTATGTTGAAGGATCTTTTCATGTTGTTTAGTTGAGGAGTGGAGTAGATTTTCATGTCGTGGTATGAGTTCAGACTCAGGAAGATTAACTGATTGCGTAATAGTTATGACTGTGGAAAGGTATAAAGAGATGTTAGTTTGAGGCGAAGCAGGTGGGTTATCTCATGCAGGGTGTCCTGATGTTTGAGTGATCCCTATGTTGTTTTGTAGCGAGTTCTCTTTTACCAGTGAATGATTTATGTTGAAATTTGAGTTTAGATCGCTTGTGGAAGTTGGCTTGACTATTACAAGGGTGAATGCGAGATTTGCAGATAATTTGGAGTATTAGAGGGTTTTGTGTTGCAGGAGCTCAGGAAGGATTTAGTTGAATCTTACTACGGTATTATGGCAGTGATATAGTGTGGCTATTGTGAGTTATGGTATTTTTTGATCTATGGCTTTGAGCTAAGTGGGGGAGTCTGTTGTCGACGAGTTGATTGCACAATTATTGGTTGCACTGGTTTCGGTTTGAGATAAACTGGTGAATCTGTTAGACTGCCGTGGGTGAGATTGAGAATGACTCGAGTAAGGGAATTTCTGGATGCAGGTTGTATCAAACTCTATGGTTATGTGGGAATCATGTAATAATTGTGTTGTTAGTTATGAAGGATGTAGTGTGCGTGGAGTAGGAGAGTGATCGGTTTCTTAGGAGTGTAGGTTACTCCCTGGGGTGTTGGTGTGCTAATGGGGCACATGTCGTCCAGTCCATTTGGCCGGTTAATTGAGATTTGAGCAGAGTGAATGACTCTCGAGAATGGTTCTAATGGATGCAAGATTTATATCTAACAATTGGGAATCTTCAGGATGTGTATTTGGCTAGAAAATAAGATTTACATTGGATGGTATCAAGAGTTGTGGCACTTTTATATCATTATGGATTCTTCATATCAGTATCAGGAAGGTGAAGGGAATGGTCTTTGATTTGCAGGAAATTCTCTTTAGAGTAAGTATTTGAGTTGTGGTACTTTTGGGATACATAAAGAGGAAACTCAGTGGCTTATGAGCCTTAGGATATTGTGGTTTATGCTAGGGCCTTGTGTGGTGAGTTTTGGTCGAGGATTGTGGTATTATGGCACAGAGAAGAATCAATTTGAAGGTAATTCAGAAAGAACTCGGAGAAATAGGACAGTTTGGTAGTAGGTTGGATCGGCGTGGTAATGGGTAAGATCAGTTCTTGGGTACGGTATGTTGTGTATTATCGAGAAATTGTAGGTGCAAGGTCACAATTGGGTTTTGAAAAGAAGGTCATGAAATCCGTAGGCAGCATGACGGTTTTAGATGACCAGGTACTGATGTTACTATTTGGTATGGCCTGATGAGAGTATACATTTTCGGAAGGGCAATGTGTTTGATTTATGGAAACTGCATTGGTTCTACAGCACTCTCCTGGTTGATTGACTGTTGATGTTCAACTTTTTCCTTGTGGCACAAATGAAGTTTTTTGAAGTATTCCTTGTGGGATGATCGTGTGCGAGAGATGTGTTAGACATTCTGGAGGTGGATATGGGATTAGATATGGTGATTCGTTTGTTCTATGGATTTGGAGACTAGGAGTTCTCAAGAGCAGATTGTATCATGGTTGTGGACTGTGAAGTCGTGGCCGAAGCTAGACAGATGATAGTATGTGTTATGATTCAGTCATTGTGGAACATTATGGGGTTATTTATCTATTTGTGGGTGACTAGAGCTGATTTGGGGTCCATTGGTAGGCCCAATTAGGATGTGTATTCTACGCCAAGTCGGATTGGTTGGCTCCATACTGCTATTGATGAGGGATGTGCCATTCAGTTGTTGTTAAGCTTATTCGTGTTCTGAAATGATTTCTGGGTTACTCTTGTATGCTACGAAGAGTTGTGAATTGTGGGTTATAAGCACACATGGTGCGGTTCTATTGGGGCCTTATAACGAAATTTGAGCGAGATGAGTATTTGAGTATTGCATGATTGATGGCGTATTGGTTATGTTCCTCCAGGGTTTTTATGGAACTGTTTCATTTTCCTCTCCTTGGTTATGGTAATGCACTTTGAGTACTTTATGTCGAATTGCGCGTGGTTTTTGATTTTGAGCAGTGTGGCTTGAGGTATATACCATGGATCAGTATTTGGATGGGGAACACATTGCAGCGATATTATGTTGAGGTATGAACTTGTGTTAGATTCGTATGATGGTCCTACAGGGTATGATGGTTTTTCAGTATTACATTATGGAAGTACTTGTTAATCTTGTGAGACAGTTCTCTCGTTTGAGTCTTTTTTTTCATGGTTTGAGTATATTTGGATTGTTTATTATTGGTGCACGGATTTCACGGGTTGTGGCTTTAGATTGTGTTGATGTGGCATGTCCCTAGAATGATTTTTATTGGATGAGATGAGGTCATTGGACCAACTATGGATACTATCGTAATTGATTACAGCATAGTTGGAAGGATTATCAGAAGTCGGCTTAGAAAACGGCTATAGTTCATGTATAAGGAGGGAGAGTTCCATGACTTGGTTGTATGATAAGTGGTTACGAGTTTCTGTGTGTTTCTTTCATCATTGGCAGTGTACAAAGGTTCAGAACATGAATTTAGTTTATATGAGGTTCGTTACCGGTGTCGAGTCTATTATCGAGCAATTATTGTGGTCGGAAGTTATCGCTATGAGTATTTGAGTTGTGTGGTATATCTTGTGATTGTTTCGTGGGTCATGGTTATGGCTTGATACATCTTGTTCAGACTTATACAGTGTTTATATGCGAAGTTCAGGTCTTGTAGTAATTCCGAATGTTGGAAATTGGATACTGTGGTTTACGGACTAAGGATGTAGTAATGATATTCAGTTGTGTGGTGTGGTCCGCCCTAGTATAAATAAGGTGACGTGGGATCAGCCCTAAATATGTTCATGGTAATGTTATACGATGGTTTGATGGCCTAGGTAATAACTCTTGGCACGTTCGAGGACGAACGTATGTTTAAGTGGGGAAGAATGTAACGACCAAACAATTGTTTGAGCATTTGCACTTTGCTCTGTAGTTTGGGGGCACAAGTAGATCCGTATGATGTATTAGTGCTTGTCTGCAAAATTTGAGTTCATTCTAGGTTGATTTGATATGTTTAAGCGTGAGTTTTGGAAGTCGAAAGTTCATTAAGTTCGATTTGAGGTGTGTTTCATTGTTTCGATGTTGTTATGCATGATTTAAGGCCTCGAGTAAGTCCGTGTTATGTTATGGGACTTGTTGGTATGTTCGTACGGGATCCCGAGGGGCTCGGGTGAGTTTCGAATAGAATTCGATTGTATTGCGCTCGTTTTTCTTATGTTTCGACATCGTTTCTTCAACCATAAATGGTACCACATTGAATAAATTAGCTCCGATTTCTGTTTACGTTGAATCATTAGATCTGTATCATAATTACAGATCTGTAGCAAAAGGAATCGTCAAATTTGGACGTCGTATGAGGATTTTATGGTCATTTTTCTAAGAATTGAGTTGCTAGATTTTTTAGATTAATTATCAAATTGCCATTAACTTCTTATTTAAAAATCTGCACTTTTTTAAAATATTGAAACCAACATATCTCCTTCATTATCAGGTCAAATGAATTGATTCAAAAGTCTATCTTAAATAAATTTTCAGAAGGAATCCATAGGAGGTATCAAAAGCAAGTTTTGGGATCGTTTGGCGTACAAAACGAGGCAGAACAGTTGAGCCAAAGTACTTAATATCGAAGGTGTGTTCATTTAGTCATATTTTGAGTTAGGGAGCTCGGATTTGGGCAATCTTTGGAGGATATTTTCACCATATGTATTTGGGTAAGTATTTTGTACTTGATTTTTGTTATATTTCATGAATCAATATTAGTTTATAGCATTTGATTGATGATTTCAAAGTGAAATTTGAGGGTTTTGTATAAAATTTCATAAAGTGAATTTTGAGTTTTGAACAGCGATTCGTAGTCATTTTTGAGTAAAACTAGTATAGTTGGACTCGTAATTGAATGGGTTATCGTATTTTATGAGTTTTGTCGGGTTCCGAGGCGCGGGCCTAGGTTGGGCTTTTTGGGGGATTTTAGACTTTTGATTAAAGATTCGACCATTTTCTATTGGGATCGGTTCCTTTAGCATTGTTTGGTGTATTTTACTTGTTTTTGGTTAGTTTTAAGCCGTTCAGAGGTCAAAACATGCGGGATGGAATTTTCGGAGCATCGCTTGGCTTGCTCGGTATTGGAATTAGCTTGTTCGAGGTATGTAACTTGATGCGTGGCTAGAATTCATAGTTTTAAGCATTATATACCTTACATTTTATGTGCTTTTGTGATAAAAATACACGTTATATGTGCGTAATGAAGTCTATTTCATGTGTAGGTGAATTGGAGATGGAAACCGAGCTAAATGGGTGCATAAACATCAAAAATACGCTCAACAGTCGAAAAGGAGTGACCCGGGCAATACCCGGGCGTTTGGCCCCTAAAGACAGACATGCCCAGGCGTTAAGGGGGCGTTTGGCCCTTAAGGCCAAGGTGACCATGGCGTTAGCCAGGCGTTAGACCCCTAACGCCAGGCCTGCCCAGGCGTTAAGGGGGCGTTTGGCCCTTAAGGCCAAGGTGACCATGGCGTTAGCCAGGCGTTAGACCCCTAACGCCAGGCCTGCCCAGGCGTTAAGGGGGCGTTTGGGGCTTAACGCATTGGTTCATGGTCCAGTCAACTCCGAGTTTTAAAGGCTTTCAAGTGTTTCCCGGTTGGAATAGAAGTCTCCTACACGTTTAGGGTTTATCCCAAATGTATAAATAGACCCAATAACACAACTTTCAGGAGAGAATACACAAGATCATTGAAGAAGCAAAGGATTATCAGTTTTCTTCATCTTAATCTAGTATTTTCCATTGATGCAAAGACTTATGCAATTGTTTAATTCTAGTATGAGTGGCTAAACACCCATTGTTCTGGGGTTGTGATTTCACCATGAATATTTTTATTCGATATTAACTTAACCTTGATTTTAATTCGCTCAATGTATGGTTGTTTCTTCAATTATGCGTTTAATTGCTTAATTGTTTGGCCCGCAATTAGGTTCTATATACTATCTATGTTATGCTTGGGAAAGCCGTATATAGATTAGAGAAGAATTGAAGAGAGCATGATCTTAACCCTTCAGGGAAGCGGATTTGTTATTAGGATAGAAATATACCTAGTCACCATGCTTAAGTAAACATCGTAATCTTAGTGCGTTCTAATAGATTAATTTCATAGGAATATAGGCGTTAATCTATTGAGAATAGGCGAGTAGTACTTCGGGAGAAGGCTACGAGAGCAATTATCGATTAATTAGCAACCATGAGTGAATTATATAAAAGGGAGAGTTAATTAGAATTCAATATGAATGGTGAATTGATCACAACCCTGGAATATTTGTCTCTATTGAATACACAACAATATTCTCGTTACTTGATAATTAGTTCATATAATCATAGAATAAATTAGTTATATTCATGGATTTTATTTTGGCTCGATTAAATAGCAATTAGAGTGATTCAATAAGTAGTTTACGCAAGTCCCTGTGGGTTCAACATTCAATTTAATATTATATTACTTGCTACGACCATGTCTACTTGCGTGTGCGGTTTGGGAACAACAAGTTTTTGGCGCCGTTGCCGGGGACTTGAATATAGACTACTTTTTAGTTACTTGCTTTAATTGTTTATTTCATTGAGTCTAACGTCACGTGATTTTTGCTCTAATCTCAGGAACTTCGAGTGAATGCGTAGGGTCAGAAGCCAGGATAGACTTGACGGCTTTGACCCCGAACCTGAGAGATCATTTCACAGGAGATTGCGAGAAGCAAGAGATACAGACAATCTTCAGGACTTCATTTGATTTCCTGTTAACATGGTAGAGGAACAACACATGGCGGTTCAGGAGGTGGCATTGCTAATGTCACCTCCAGCATCGTGAAGCCCAGAATCACTGGGCACTTTGAGCTGAAACAGAGCATGATCCAACTACTTCATGCAAGCGGGCAGTTTTTGGGGCTTCCACACGAGGATCCACAGCAGCACATTTTGAACTTCTTGGAGATTAGTGATACTTATTTCACTAATGGGGTCACGCCAGATTATGTGAGGCTCACGCTTTTCCCATTCTCTATATTGGGCGACAAAGCGATGGCTGAAGGCAGAACCAGCTAATTCCATCACAACATGGAATGATCTGGCAAGAAATTTCTGGCAAGGTTTTTCCCTTCAGGAAAGACTACAAAGAGTGGGATAGTCTTCTTTAGGCAGAAAACAGGTGAATCATTATATTCAGCATGGGAAAGGTTCAAGGGGCTTCTCAGAGACTGTCCTCATCACAATTAGACAAACGAGGCATTAGTACACACTTTCATTGAGGGGCTCCATCCGCAAACAAAAATTGTGGTAGATGCAGCAATTTGAGGTCAGGTGTTGAAGAATTATGATGAAATATTTGCACTACTGAATAAATTCTCCAAAAGCAATCCAGACTGGCAAGGTGAGATGGGGAGAAATATGGTTCAGAAATCACTAGGGGTTCATGAACTAGATATGGTTTCCGCATTGTCATCCCATATTTCCACATTTACTAAACAAGCCAATCAGATGAACATGATCATTAACAAGAAACAATCTCAACCAGTGCAACAGATTCAGGTATTTTGTGAAGTCTGTGGAGAGGGTCATTCAAGTGAGTTATGCCCAGTTAATCCAAAGTTTGTCTGCTTTGTGGGTAACGCTAATATGGGACAAGCAAATCAAGATGGAAACACCTATAAACCCAACTGGAGAAACCACCCGAACTTCTCTTGGGATGGAAATCAGAGCACTCAGCATAATTACAGGCATCCAGCACCTCAACAGCAGTACAAACCACCTTAGGCTGAAACATCAGCAAGCCTTGAGGATATTATGAAGAGAATGATGAATGACCAACTTGCTTTCAATTAGAAAATGATGGCTGATCACCAAGCCCACACTGTAGCCATGTGAAACTTAGAACGTCAAGTGGGGCAACTCACCAGTTCTCAAAATACCCGACCAACGGGGGCTCTACCCAGCGACACTGAAGCTAATCCTAAAGCACTTGTTAATGCTATATCATTGAGAAATGGAAAGCAATTGGAGACAATCCAACCCAGTCAGAGAAAGCGGGTAAATGTTGATGAGAGACCAACCACTATTGAACCAACTCCAGACAACCCGAAAGAATCAGATAAGCCAGCAAAGGAGGCGAGTGCTGAGTAACCTCCACCATTTGTTGCAAGGCCACCCCCTCCATTCCCTCGAATGCTGCAAAAGGTGAAAGATAATGCAGCATACAAAAAGTTCCTTGATCTCTTGAAGCAGGTCCAAATCAATATTCCCCTGGTAGACATTCTGCAGGAGGTACCCAAATATGCTAAGTATATCAAGGACATTGTGGAAAATAAATGAAGGCTAACTGAGTTGGAAACTGTGGCACTCACTGAGGAAGTTAGCTCAAGAATTCAAAGCAAGGTACCTCAGAAATTAAAAGATCTGGGTAGCTTTACTATCCAAATATCAATTGGTAAGCATGTACTCAGGCGAGCTCTGTGTGATCTTGGGGCAAGTATTAATTTGATGCCACTATCTGTGTTCAAGCAGTTGGGATTGGGTGAACCACGCCCAACAACAGTGATTTTACAATTGACAGACCGCTCCCTAGCACACCCTGAGGGAGTAATTGAAGATGTGTTGATTCAGGTGGGATCATTCATATTCCCAGCTGATTTCATTATCTTGGACTATGATCCTTATTTTGAAGTCCGATTTATTTTGGGGCGTTCATTCCTAGCTACAGGCCGAGCTATTATCGATGTGTGTGGAGGGAAGATGACAATGCGCGTTGGTGATCGAGTGGAGGTGTTTAATGTTTATAAGGAACTCAAACTACCTTTCCACTATGAAGAACTATCCATGATTTATGTAGTGGAAAGAAAATCGGAGTCCATGGTTCCCTACATGAATCCTATTGACCCTCTTGAGCTGGTGTTGGTTGGGGACGCAGAAAACTATGAGGATGAAACAAGGGAAGATATTGAGAAAATTCTTGAGGTGTCCTGCAGTTACCTCCACAGTCTAGGAAAATTTGAAGAGTTGAATAAGCATGTTACTCTAACCCTCCCAAAGCCATCCATTGAAGAGGCTCCAAGGCTGGAACTCAAACCTCTTCCAACACATTTATGCTATGCCTATTTGGGGAACTCTGAAACATTTCCCGTGATCATCTCATCCAGCCTGACCAATACACAAGAACAGAAATTTCTTAGGGTACTTCGTTAGCACAAAAAGGCAATTGGGTGGACCATCGCAGATATTAAAGGTATCAGTCCATCGTTTTGCATGCATAAAATATTTTTGGAAGACGGAATCTGCCCGAGTGTTGAGCAGCAAAGGATGCTGAATCCCATTATGAAAGCAGTAGTGAAGAAAGAAGTCATAAAATTGTTGGCATCATTTTCCTATTTCTTACAGCAATTGGGTGAGCCCAGTTCAATGTGTACCCAAAAAGGGAGGAAAGACCGTGATTGAGAATGAGAAACATGAGCTAATTCCTACCCGCACTATCATGGGTTGGAGAGTTTGCATAGATTATCGAAAGCTCAACAAAGCAACCCGCAAGGATCATTTTCCACTCCCATTCATTGATCAAATGCTGGACAGGCTAGCAGGGCATGAATATTATTGCTTTCTGGATGGGTATTCAGGTTACAATCAAATTGTCATATGCCCAGAGGATCAGGAGAAGACCACCTTTACTTGCCCTTATGGCACCTTCGCCTTCAAGCGAATGCCATTTGGTCTTTGCAATGCACCAGCCACCTTCCAGAGATGTATGATGGCGATTTTCACCGACATGGTGGAAAAATTCGTAGAAGTGTTTATGGATGACTTCTCAGTCTTTGGGGCATCTTATGATGACTATTTGAAAAACCTGAGCATGGTGTTGGCCCGTTGTGAAGAAACGAATCTGGTGTCAAATTAGGAGAAGTGTCACTTCATAGTGCAGGAAGGCATTGTCTTGGGTCATAGAACATCTAAAAGTGGCATCGAAGTTGATAAGGCAAAAGTGGAGGCAGTGGAGAAACTACCTCCACCAAATTCAGTGAAGGGTGTCCGGAGTTTGTTGGGACACGCAGGATTTTATAGGCGCTTTATTAAAGATTTCTCTAAAATTGCTACCCCATTGTGCAGGTTGCTGGAAAAAGATATCAAGTTTAATTTTGATGCACCCTGCCTGAAGGAATTTGAGGAACTGAAGAAGAAATTGGTAATTGCCCCCATAATTGTTGCACCTGATTGGTCACTACCATTTGAACTTATGTGTGATGCAAGTGACCATGCAATTGGGGCAGTGCTAGGCCAAAGGAAAGACAAGGTGTTTTATTCCATCTACTATGCGAGTAAGACCCTCGATGATGCACAACAGAATTACACCACCACTGAAAAGGAGCTGTTAGTTGTGGTGTGGGCCTTTGAAAAATTCCAGGCATATTTGGTGGGCACAAAAGTTATTGTCCACACAGATCATGCAACAATCAGGTATTTATTTACAAAAATGGAGTCTAAAGCTAGATTGATGCATTGGGTTTTATTGTTGCAGGAATTTGATGTGAAAATAAGAGACCGAAAAAGCACTGATAACCAAGTAGCTGACCACCTGTCAAGGCTGGAAAATCATGATCATATTGAGGAGGGTGGAGATATTAAAGAAGTCTTTCCTGATAAGCAACTTTTCGCTATAACCCAAGACCATCCTCCGTGGTATGCCGATTATGTGAATTATTTGGTGAATGGGGTACTTCCCCCGAAAATAAAATCTGAAGCAAGGGAAAGGTTCATACGCGACGTGAAATTTTACTACTGGGATGAGCCCTACCTGTACAAAGAATGTGGTGATCAGTTAATGAGGAAATGCATTCCTGATGTAGAAGTGGAACGGGTGTTGTACTATTGTTATGCATCACCATATGGAGGTCATCATGGTGGCGATCGAAACGCAGCAAAAGTGCTACAATCTGGGTTCTTTTGGCCAACACTATTCAAAGATGCCCACGCATTTGTTAAAAAGTGTGACCAATGCCACAGAAAAGGAACGATAACAAGGATACATGAGATGCCTTTGAATAATATCTTGGAGGTAGAGATTTTTGATGTATGGGGGATAGATTTGATGGGTCCATTCCCATCATCCAGGGGACATAAATACATTTTTCTAGCAGTTGACTACGTGTCCAAATGGGTGGAGCCAATTGCATTGCCGACAAATGATGTCATGGTTGTCGCTGCGTTTGTGAAGAAGAATATATTCTCCAGATTTGGTATCCACGAGCCTTGATTAGTGATGAAGGAACCCATTTTTGCAATCGGTTGTTGAATAACCTTTTAGCTAAATATGGGGTCCGTCATTGAGTTGCAACAGCATATCACCCTCAAACAAGTGGACAAGCAAAGGTATCCAACAGAGAAATCAAGCAAATACTAGAGAAAACGGTGAGTATGAACAGGAAAGATTGGGCTGCTGAGTTAGATGACGTTTTATGGGCATACAGAACAGCATACAAGATACCAATTGGGGCATAACCGTACAAGTTGGTCTATGGGAAGGCATGTCACCTGCCCGTAGAGCTTGAACACAAGGTGTATTGGGCCATCAAGAAGTTAAACATGAACCTTGAAGCCGTGGGTGAGAAAAGAATGTTGTAGTTGGATGAATTGGATGAGTTCAGATTGCACTCATACAAAAATGCCAAACTTTACAAAGAAAAGACCAAGAGATGGCATGACAAACATATACATCCGCGTCATTTTGAGCCGGGCCATCAGGTACTATTATTCAATTCTAGGCTTAGACTATTTCTTGGAAAGCTGAAATCGAGATGGTCAGGCCCGTTTGAAATAGTGAGAGTCACTCTATATAGTGCACTTGAATTGCGAGCTATACATGGTGAAAGAACCTTTTTAGTGAATGGGCATAGAGTCAAACATTATTGGGGTGCTACCATAAATCGTGAGAAAACCAAAGTCGTGCTCGCTGATAACTGAGGCGAGGTTCTGCATTGTGCCGCGACGTTAAATCAGGCGCTTCATAGGAGGAAACCTATTGACTTGTTGTAATCATCATGCCACGACATTAACTAAGGAGCTTATTGGTAGGAAACCCAATACTTAGTTAAATCTTAACATAGCTTGAATAATTTCATATAATTATAGGTACTAACGAGCTCACGAGTGCATTCAAGTGAAAAGAGCAGTTATCGTGCATGACGGAAGGTGACACGAAGGCCAAGGGGTACCTGGCGTTTCATCTCTAACGCCTGGCTAATGCCAGGGTAGGCAGGGCGTTCAGCTCTAACGCCAGGGTAGGCTGGGCGTTTGGGATCCAACGCCTGGCTAACGCCAGAGCATCCGGGATTTAAGACTAAAACGCACGCCTAACGCCAGGTAAGTATCTTCTTCTAATTTTTTCATCTCCCATATCCCTCTCAAGCAAGAGTTTGCCACCAAGAACACAAATAACGAATTGCTCTCACACTCACACTACAACACATAGATCACTCCCACATAAACTCTACACCCACAGCACACACATCTGCACACCCACAACACCCACAAGTCTGCACACCCACAGCACCCGCAAGTCTGCACAGGTTCAACTTCGAGGCTCACCTCATCAAATTAACACTCATCAATCGTTGAGGTATGATTTTATCCCTATTCTCTGTAAATTCGACTTGGGTGTTACAATTATATATGGTGTAACCATGATTCATGGTGGTTCCTTATGGGATTATGAATTTCATGGTCATATGGTATGATGTTTTGCATCCCAATTCCCCGAACCACTCTATGAATGGGCTGCATTTGTTAAACTAAGTGGTATTATGGAACCCCACCCAGATGTGGGTACATGAGTCAATCCCTCAATTCCATAAGAGCTCTCATGGCATTGGGCACGCCAAGTGCTCGATATAATGACTCAATGGAAATACATATCCCATTTGGAGCCCGAGTCTTCGGGAAACATCCCACTAGTATCATGCATTGTAAATTCCATGAAATGTTAAGTGTGAAGAGGCTCACGAGAAATCCTTTGGGTCAATTATTCCTTAACGTACCAAGGTGAAGTCTGAGTAACCTTTGGAAAGCTTTTGTACACACTTTGTGACACCCACTAACTACTGATCATATGTGTAGAAAAAACAATGCTACCCAGAAGATCCACTGGCAAGGGGAAGGTCACGTCATCGGCCCCAGCTAAAAGCAAAGCAAAACCCCTACAACCCCAAAAGAAAATAAAAGAGGGGATGTTACTTATAGTACAACTCTTGAGGAAGCAGTAGTTGTTGTCACTACTGTGAGACAGCGACCCACTGGTGAAAGGGAATATGGTCTCAACAGCATACCAGTGCAATCCAGGAAATGGTATGCACGCTGCAAACCCAAGCATGTTCACCCTGAAGGGGCCATTAAGGAAGGGAGTCTAAGATCAAAATTCCCAGCGATTTGGCGGAGCATCCATGAGTTGGGGCTGGGATATGTGTTCAGACACAATGGTGACATCAACCTCAACTTAGTCCAAGAATTCTACGCAGGGTTTGACCCTAAGGAAAAGAATGGATTGGTGCCAATTCGTGGGCACTTGGTAGATTTTTCGGCCAAGGCCATTTGTGACATCCTAGGTGCACCAAATGTTCCGGTGGAACATCTAGAGCAATTCATCCGCCAGCCCAACTATAGAGAGGTGAGGCACACACTTTGTGGGGTTTCTTCCACAGCTTCTTGGATTCAGGAAAGAGCCACAAATCGCTATAAAAGATTTCCAAAGAAAAAAATGAAGCCTGAGACCCAAGTATGGCTTAAAGTGATTAATGCACGGATACTACCATGCAAACATGAAACCTTAATCAGCCAAGAGACGATTTGTGTGCTCTACTTCCTCATGACGGGGCAAAGGGTAAATATGGGTCAGCTGATGCGCTATCAAATAGGGTTGGTGTGTTCGAGCAATAGAATTGATAGAATACCATTCCCAAACTTCATAACTCAGTTCCTGCTAAATGATAATGTAGCGGTTTAGCCCAACTTTAACCATACCATTGATCAATTCCAATGAGAGATTGACATCTCTGGCCTAAGATTGAAGGAAGAGCCCTCCCTGACCAATGCAGAACGCAATGTGCGGGATGACAGCTTCATGGCCCATCTTTATGGGATGATGGATTTGCAGTAGTGAATAGGAGGTCAGCCAGCGTCAGTTGATGAGAGAGTTGAATTGGATCACAGGTACCCGCTAAATGCTCATGCGCTTCAGATGATTGGAGCGGTGAGGGATACAGGCTCCCTGATCATGAGGATATCAACAGTCCTGACGACTTTGATGCAGAACCAATGCGCTCGGATGAGGAAGATGATGACGAAGATGAGCATGAGGAGGAGTGGAGAGCGTCAGATGATGACGACGCTGAATGATCAGGGAGTTTCTTGTACCTTGCTTCTATTACTGCTTTTGTTTATATATAATGCACTAGGGACAGTACATGGATTAAGTATGGGGTGTGTGTATGTTGTATTTTGTTGTACTGACGAAGTATGGACTTGTTTTACTATATGTGGGTTTGTATTGTTGTAGTTGTATTCATGATAAAGTAAATGATCTTTCTGTTAAGTCTTGTAGTTTCAAAAAAAATATTTTTGGACTTTTCCCGACGATGGACCTCTTAGACAGCTCTCTTGAGGGAAGTGAGTCTAAAGAAAATACCAAATAAAATAAAATAAAAAGATTTTTTTTAGGTAGTGTAGTAATTCCCCCTTGGTTTTTCTTTGGACCACGGTTCTTTTCCAAGGGTGTAACTTGAATCGAGTAATTTAAATTAAGGTTATCTTTTTTTGTTTTAGAGTAGTTAGGAAGAAACTGAGTAAATTAGAGATACCCCATCACATGTTTGATGTCGGCATATTAGGTTATGACATACATTCTGCTTTCCCTTATATTTGGTTTGACATGTGATGTCTGAGTAAAAATAAATAGCCTATTTTGTGACGTCTTAGCTCAGTTGTTTGACTTGTATGCTACATAGTGTAATATTGCTTAATTCTCTCAATTTTGTGTGCTTGCTTGACTTGAGAGTTGAATAAAATCGTTGCGATTGAGTCATGTGCAATGTGCGAGTGAGGTTTAGTAATTCTCTATGCTATCCTGTGTAGTCTAGAACTTGCCATGTGTGTTAATCGAAGCGAAATTGTAGGTTATGCTAGTCTAGGAGATGACGTAGGCATTTTCTTGCTTGATCATGGATGTGCTTGTCACATAAGAATTACATTTTCCATTGCTAGCCCCTTTGAGCCGTATTGACCTTTTCTTTGGTACCCACATTACTAGCTGTACCCCTATTTTATTCTTAAATTGAGATTTCTTGCACCTTTTCCTCCTAAGGCACTTAG
>ML339768.1:0-49738 GCA_005239505.1 Nicotiana paniculata | reverse complement strand
GGAGAGTTAATTAGAATGCAATATGAATGGTGAATTGATCACAACCCTGGAATATTTGTCTCTATTGAATACACAAGAATATTCTCGTTACTTGATAATTAGGTCATATAATCATAGAATAAATTAGTTATATTCTTGGATTTTGTTTTTGCTCGATTAAATAGCAATTAGAGTGATTCAGTAAGTAGTTTACGCAAGTCCCTATGGGTTCGACATTCGATTTAAAATTATATTACTTGCTACGAACACGTATACTTGCGTGTGCGGTTTGGAACAACATGTTTTTTGCGCTGTTGCCGGGGACTTGAATATAGACTACTTTTTAGTTACTTGCTTTAATTGTTTATTTCATTGATTCTAATGTCACGTGATTTTTTCTCTAATTTCATGAACATCGAGTGAATGTGTAGGGTCAGAAGCCAGGATAGACTTGACGGCTTTGACCCCGAACCTGAGAGATCATTTCACAGGAGATTGCGAGAAGCAAGAGATACAGACAATTTTCAGGACTTCATCCGATTTCCTGTTAACATGGTAGAGGAACAACACATTGCGGTTCAGGAGGTGGAAATGCCAAGCATTGCTAATGTCACCTCCAGCATCGTGAAGCCCAGAATCACTGGGCACTTTGAGCTGAAATAGAGCATGATCCAACTACTTCATGCAAACGGGCAGTTTTTGGGTCTTCCACACGAGGATCCACAGCAGCACATTTTGAACTTCTTGGAGATTAGTGATACTTATATCACTAACGGGGTCACGCCAGATTATGTGAGGCTCACGCTTTTCCCATTCTCTATATTGGGCGAAGCAAAGCGATGGCTGAAAGCAGAACCAGCTAATTCCATCAAAACATGGAACGATCTGGCGAGAAAATTTCTGGCAAGGTTTTTCCCTTCAGGAAAGACCGTAAAGATCAGAAGTGAGATAGTCTCCTTTAGGCAGAAAATAGGTGAATTGTTATATTCAAAATGGGGAAGGTTCAAGGGGCTACTCAGACACTGTCCTCATAACAATTAGACAAACGAGGTGTTAGTGCACACTTTCATTGAGGGGATCCATCCGCAAACAAAAATTTTGGTAGATGCAGGAGCTGTATGTCAGGTGTTGGAGAAGAATTATGATGAAATATTTGAACTACTGAATAAATTCTCCAAAAGCAATCCAGACTGGCAAGGTGAGATGGAGAGAAATATGGTTCAGAAATCACCAGGGGTTCTTGAACTAGATATGGTTTAAGCATTTTCAGCCCAGATTTCCACATTGACTAACCAAGTCAATCAGATGAACCTGATCACTAACAAGCAACAATCTCAACCAGTGCAACAGACCCAACCAGTGCAACAGATTCAGGTATTTTGTGAAGTCTGTGGAGAGGGTCATTCAAGTGAGTTATGCCAAGTTAATCCAAATTATGTCTGCTTTGTGGGTAACGCTAATAGGGGACAGCATAATTACAGGCATCCAGCACCTCAACAACAGTACAAACCACCTCAGGCTGAACCATCAGCAAACCTTGAGGATATTATGAAGAGAATGATGAATGACCAACTTGCTTTCAATTAGAAAATAATTCCTGATCACCAAGCCCAGAATGCAGTCATGAGAAACCTAGAACGTCAAGTGGGGCAACTCACCAGTTCTCAAAATACCCGACCAACGGGGGCTCTACCAAGAGACACTGAAACTAATCCTAAAACACATGTTAATGCTATATCATTGAGAAATGGAAAGCAATTTGAGACAGTCCATTCCAGTGAGAGAAAGCAGGTAAATGTTGATGAGAGACCAACCACTATTGAACCAACTCCAGACAACCCGAAAGAATCAGATAAGCCAGCAAAGGAGGCGAGTGCTGAGCAACCTCCACCATTTGTTGCAAGGCAACCCCCTCCATTCCCTCAAAGGCTGCAAAAGGTGAAAGATAATGCAGCATACAAAAAGTTCCTTGATCTCTTGAAGTAAGTCCAAATCAATATTCCACCGGTAGACATTCTGCAGGACGTACACAAATATGCTATGTATATCAAGGAAATTATGGCAAATAAACGAAGGCTGACTGAGTTCAAAGATGTGGCAGTCACTGAGGAAGTTAGCTCAAGAATTCAAAGCAAGGTACCTCAGAAATTAAAAGATCCGGGTAGCTTTACTATCCAAATCTCAATTGGTAAGCATGCAGTCGGGCGAGCTCTGTCCGATGTTTGGGGCAGTATTAATTTGATGCCACTATCTGTGTTCAAGCAATTGGGATTGGGTGAACCACGCCCAACAACAGTGATCTTATAATTGACAGACTGCTCCCTAGCACATACTGAGGGACTAATTGAAGATGTGTTGGTTCAGGTGGGATCATTCATATTCCCAACTGATTTCATTATCTTGGACTATGAGCCTGATTTGGAAGTCCCATTTATTTTGGGCTGTCCATTCCTAGCTACAGGCCGAGCTATTATCGATGTGTGTGAAGGGAAGATGACAATGTGCGTTGGTGATCGAGTGGAGGTGTTTAATGTTTGTAAGGCACTCAAGTTACCTGTCCACTATGAAGAACTATCCATGATTTCTATAGTGGAAAACAAATCGGAGTCCATGGTTCCCTACATGAATCCTATTGACCCTCTTGATCGGGTGTTGGTTGGGGATGCAGAAAACTGTGAGGATGAAACAAGGGAAGATATTGAGAAAATTCTTGAGGTGTCCTACAGTTACCTCCACAGGCTAGGAAATTTTGAAGAGTTGAATAAGCCTGTTACTCTAACCCTCCCTAAGCCATCCATTGAAGAGGCTCCAAAGATGGAACTCAAACCTCTTCCAGCACATTTATGCTATGCCTATTTGGGGAACTCTGAAACATTTTCCGTGATCATCTCATCCAGCCTGACCAATACACAAGAACAGAAATTGCTTAGGGTACTTCATGAGAACAAAAAGGCAATTGGGTGGACCATCGCAGATATTAAAGGTATTAGTCCATCATTTTGCATGCATAAAATATTTTTGGAAGACGGAATTCGCCCGAGTGTTGAGCAGCAAAGGATGCTGAATCCCATTATGAAAGAAGTAGTGAAGAAAAAAGTCATAAAATTGCTGGATGCAGGAATCATCTTTCCTATGTCTGACAGCAATTGGGTGAGCCCAGTTTGATGTGTACCCAAAAAGGGAGGAATGACCGTGATTGAGAATGAGAAAAATGAGCTAATTCCTAACCGCACTATCACGGGATGGAGAGTTTGCATAGATTATCGAAAGCTCAATAAAGCAACCCGCAACGATCATTTTCCACTCCCATTCATTGATCAAATGCTGGACAGGCTAGTAGGGCATGAATATTATTTCTTTCTGGATGGGTATTCAGGTTACAATCAAATTGTCATATGCCCAGAGGATCAGGAGAAGACCACCTTTACTTGCCCTTATGGCACCTTCGCCTTCAAGCGAATGCCATTTGGTCTTTGCAATGCACCAGCCACCTTCCAGAGATGTATGATGGCGATTTTCACCGACATGGTGGAAAAATTCGTAGAAGTGTTTATGGATGACTTCTCAGTCTTTGGGGCATCTTATGATGACTGTTTGAAAAACCTGAGCATGGTGTTGGCCCGTTGTGAAGAAACGAATCTGGTGTTAAATTGGGAGAAGTGTCACTTCATGGTGCAGGAAGGCATTGTCTTGGGTCATAGAATATCTAAAAGTGGCATCGAAGTTGATAAGGTAAGAGTGGAGGCAGTTGAGAAACTACCTCCACCAAATTTAGTGAAGGGTGTCTGGAGTTTCTTGGGACAAGCAGGATTTTATAGGCGCTTTATTCAAGATTTATCTAAAATTGCTACCCCATTGTGCAGGTTGCTGGAAAAAGATATCAAGTTTAATTTTGATGTACCCTGCCTGAAGGCATTTGAGGAACTCAAGAAGAAATTTGTAACTGCCCCTCATAATTTTTGCACCTGATTGGTCACTACCATTTAAACTTATGTGTGATGCAAGAGACCATGCAATTGGGGCAGCGCTAGGCCAAAGGAAAGACAAGGTATTTTATTCCAACTACTATGCGAGTAAGACCCTCGATGATGCACAACAGAATTACACCACCACTGAAAAGGAGTTGTTAGCTGTGTTGTGGGCCTTTGAAAAATTCCGGGCATATTTGGTGGGCACAAAATCTATTGTCCACATAGATCACACATCAATCAGGTATTTATTTACAAAAATGGAGTCTAAAGCTAGATTGATGCGCTGGGTTTTATTGTTGCAGGAATTTGATGTGGAAATAAGAGACCGAAAAGGCACTGATAACTAAGTAGCTGACCACCTGTCAAGGCTGGAAAATCATGATCATGTTGAGGAGGGTGGAGATATTAAAGAAGTCTTTCCTGATGGGCAAATTTTTGCTATAACCCAAGACCCTCCTCCGTGGTATGCCGATTATGTGAATTATTTGGTGAGTGGGGTACTTCCCCCGGAAATAAAATCTGAAGCAAGGAAAAGGTTCTTACGCGGCGTGAAATTTTACTACTGGAATGAGCCCTACCTGTACAAAGAATGTTGTGATCAGTTAATGAGGAATTGCATTCCTGATGTAGAAGTGGAACGGGTGTTGTACGATTGTCATGCATCACCATATGGAGGTCATCATGGTGGCGATCGAACGGCAACAAAAGTGCTACAATATGGGTTCTTATGGCCAACACTATTCAAAGATGCCCACGCATTTGTTAAAAAGTGTGAAGAATGCCAGAGAACAGGAACGATAACAAGGAAACATGAGATGACTTTGAATAATATCTTGGAGGTAGAGATTTTTGATGTATGGGGGATAGAGTTTATGGGTCCATTCCCATCATCCAGGGGACATAAATACATTTTTCTAGCAGTTGACTACGTGTCCAAATGGGTGGAGGAAATTGCATTGCCGACAAATAATGTCATGGTTGTCGTTGCGTTTGTGAAGAAGAATATATTCTCCAGATTTGGTACTCCACGAGCCTTGATTAGTGATGAAGGAACCCATTTTTGCAATCGGTTGTTGAATAACCTTTTAGCTAAATATGGGGTCCGTCATCGAGTTGCAACAGCATATCACCCTCAAACAAGTGGAGAAGCAAAGGTATCCAATAGAGAAATCAAGAAAATACTAGAGAAAATGGTGAGTATGAACAGGAAAGATTAGGTTGCTAAGTTAGATGACGTTTTATGGGCATACAGAACAGCATACAAGACACCAATTGGGGCATAACCGTACAAGTTGGTCTATGGGAAGGCATGTCACCTGCCCGTAGAGCTTGAACACAAGGCGTATTGGGCCATCAAGAAGTTAAACATGAACCTTGAAGCCGCGGGTGAGAAAAGAATGATGCAGTTGGATGAATTGGATGAGTTCAGATTGCACTCATACGAAAATGACAAACTTTACAAAGAAAAGACCAAGAGATGGAATGACAAACATATACATCCGCGTTATTTTGAGTCGGGCCAACAGGTACTATTATTCAATTCTAGGCTTAGATTGTTTCCTGGAAAGCTCAAATCGAGATGGTCAGGCCCGTTTGAAATAGTGAGAGTCACTCCATATGGTGCACTTGAATTGCGAGCTATACCTGGTGAAAGAACATTTTTAGTGAACGGGCATAAAGTCAAACATTATTGGGGTGGTACCATAAATCGTGATAAAACCAAAGTCATGCTCGCTGATGACTGAGGCAAGGTTCTGCATCGTGCCACGACGTTAAATCAGGTGCTTCATAGGAGAAAACCCATTGAATTGTTGTAATCGTCGTGCCACGACATTAACTAAGGCGCTTATTGGGAGGCAACCTAATATTTAGTTAAATCTTAATATAGCTTGAAGAATTTCATATAATTATAGGTACTAACGAGCTCGTGAGTGCATAGTTAAAGGAGCAGTTATCGTGCATGACGGCAGGTGAGACGAAGGCCAGGGGGTACCTGGCGTTTCAGCTCTAATGCCTGGCTAACGCCAGGGTAGGCTGGGCGTTTCAGCTCTAACGCCTGGCTAACGCTAGGGTAGGCTAGGCGTTTGGGATCCAACACCTGGCTAACGCCAGAGGGTCCGGGATTTAAGACTGAAACGCACGCCTAACGCCAGGTAAGTATCTTCTTCTAAGTTTTTCATTGCCCATCTCTCTCTCAAGAAAGAGTTTTCCCCCAAGAACACAAACAACGAATTTCTCTCACACTCACACTACAACACATAGATCACTCCCACATCAACTCTACACCCACATCACAAACATCTGCACACCTACAGCACCCACAAGTCTGCACACCCACAGCACCCACAAGTCTGCACAGGTTCAATTTTTGGGCTCACCTCATCAAATTAACACTCATCAATCGTTGAGGTACGATTTTATCCCTATTCTCTGTAAATTCGACTTGGGTTTTACAATTATATATGGTGTAACCATGATTCATGGTGGTTCCTTATGGGATTATGAATTTCATGGTCATATGGTATGATGTTTTTCATCCCAATTCCCCGAAACCTTCTAGGAATGGGCTGCATTTGTTAAACTAAGTGGTATTATGGAACCCCACCCAGATGTGGGTACATGAGGCAATCCCTCAATTCCATAAGAGCTCTCATGGAATTGTGCACATCAAGTGCTCGATATAATGCCTCAATGGAAATACATATCCCATTTGGAGCCCGAGTCTTCGGGAAACATCCCATTAGTATCATATATTGTAAATTCCATGAAATGTTAAGTGTGAAGAGGCTCACGAGAAATCCTTTCGGTCAATTATTCATTAACGTACCAAGGTGAAGTCTGAGTAACCTTTGGAAAGCTTTTGTACACACTTTGTGACACCCACTAACTACTGATCATATGTGTAGGAAAAACAATGCTACCCAAAATATCCACTGGCAAGGGGAAAGCCACATTGTCGGCCTCAGAAAGCAAAGCAAAACCCCCACAACCCCAAAAGAAAAGAAAATGGGGGGATGTTACTTCTAGTATGACTGGTAAGGAAGCAGTAGCTGTTGTCGCTGCTATGAGACAGCGACCCACTGGTGAAAGAGAATATGGTCTCAACAGCATACCAGTGCAATCCAGGAAATGGTATGCACGCTGCAAACCCAAGCATGTTCACCCTGAAGGGGCCATTAAGGAAGGGAGTCTAAGATCAAAATTCCCAGAGATTTGGTGGAGCATCCATGAGTTGGGGCTAGGATATGTGTTCAGACACAATGGTGACATTAATCTCAACTTAGTCCGAGAATTCTACGAAGGGTTTGATCCTAAGGAAAAGAACGGATTGGATCCAATTCGTTAGCACTTGGTAGATTTTTTGGCCAAGGCCATTTGTGACTTCCTAGGTGCACCAAATGTTCCGGTGGAACCTCTAGAGCAATTCATCCGCCAGCCCAACTATAGAGAGGTAAGACACACACTTTGTGGGGTTGCTTCCACAGCTGCTTGGATTCGGGATAGAGCCACAAATCGCCATAAAAGATTTCCAAAGAAAAAAATAAAGCCTGAGACCCAGGTGTGGCTTAAAGTGATTAATGCATAGATACTATCATGCAACCATGACACCTTAATCAGCGGAAGAGGATTTGTGTGCTCTACTTCCTCATGACGGGGCAAAGGGTAAATGTGGTTCAGCTGATGCGCTATCAAATAGGGTCGGTGCGTTCGAGCAATAGAATTGATCGAATACCATTCCCAAACTTCATAACTCAGTTCCTGCTAAATGAAAATGTAGTGGTTGAGCCCAACTTTAACCATACCATTGATCAATTCCAACGAGAGATTGACATCTCTGGCCTAAGACTGAAGGAAGAGCCCTCCCTGACCAATGCAGAACGCAATGTGCGGGATGACAGCTTCATGGCCCATCTTTATGGGATGATGGATTTGCAGTTGCGAATAGGAGGTCGGCCAGCAATAGTTGATGAGAGAATTGAATTGGATCACAGGTACCCGTTAAATGCTCATGCGCTGCAGATGATTGGAACGGGTGAGGGATACAGGCTCTCTGATGATGAGGATATCAACACTCCTGACGACTCTGATGCAGAACCAATGTGCTCGGATGAGGAAGATGATGACGAAGATGACCATGAGGAGGAGTGGAGAGTGTCAGATGTCGACGACGCTGAATGATCAGGGAGTTTCTTGTACCTTGCTTCTATTACTACTTTTGTATCTTTATAATGCACTAGGGACAGTGCATGGATTAAGTGTGGGGTGTGTGTATGTTGTATTTTGTTGTAATGACGAAGTATGGACTTGTTGTACTTTATGTGGGTTTGTAATGTTGTAGTTGTATTCATGATAAAGTAAATGATCTTTCTGTTAAGTCTTGTAGTTTCAAAAAAATAAACATTTTTGGACTTTTCCCGACGAAGGACCTCTTAGACAGCTCTCCTGAGGGAAGTGAGTCTAAAGAAAATACCAAATAAAAAAAAAGATTTTTTTTTAGGTAGTGTAGTAATTTCCCCTTGGTTTTTCTTTGGACCACGGTTCTTTTCCAAGGGTGTAACTTGAACCGGTTAATTTAAATTAAGTTTATTTTTTTTTGTTTTTAGAGTAGTTAGGAAGAAACTGAGTAAATTAGAGATACCCCATCACATGTTTGATGCCGGCATATTAGGTTATGACATACATTCTGCTTTCCCTTATATTTGGTTTGACATGTGATGTCTGAGTAAAAATAAATAGCCTATTTCGTGACGCCTTAGCTCAGTTGTTTGACTTGTATGCTACATAGTGTAATATTGCCTAATTCTCTCAATTTTGTGTTCTTGCTTGACTTGAGAGGTTAATAAAACCGTTGTAATTGAGTCATGTGCAGTGTGTGAGTGAGGTTTAGTGATTGTCTATGCTATCCTGTGTAGTCTAGAACTTGCCTCGTGTGTTAATCGAAGCGAAATTGTAGGTTATGCTAGTCTAGGAGATGACATAGGCATTTTCTTGCTTGATCATGGATGTTCTTTTCACATAAGAATTACATTTTCCATTGCTAGCCCCTTTGAGCCGTATTGACCTTTACTAGTCGTACCCCTATTTTGTTCTTAAATTGAGATTTCTTGCACCTTTTCCTCCTAAGGCACTTAGTCGCTAAAAGAAGTAAGGTGAGCTATTGGGGATTAACTTTTGAGTGGAGCCATGGAAAGACTTGTTAGTGCAATTCAAAATTTGTATTCAAAAGTCACTAGCCATTAAATCTTCATGTATGGAGTGTGTGTAGAAAGAAAAAAAAAAGAGAAAACAATAATAGAAAAAAAATATGTACCAAAAGATACACACGNATTGAAAAAGGGCTATGTTGAATATGAATTGTGGCAAGGGAATTGGTTGAGAAGAATATGTGTTGATTTGTGAAAGTAGTGTATTAAAGTGCTTAGGAGGGTTAGTCACTATTCCTAAATATATCCTACCCGTCCCTTAGCCTACATTACAACCTTAAAAGTCCAAATCGATCCTAGGCTTGGCTAACTTGAATTAGTGGAGATCTACACTACGAGCAAGCTTATGGTACGACCACGGGATGCATATGAATTCTTTGTGAGAGTGAGTGAATATGTTCAATTGTGTGACGTCCTTAAATAATGTTCAAAAGCATATTTGAATTTTTAGACTAGATATATTCACTCTCTTGTTGTTGGCGAGGGCACATGATCTCATGAGCGATTGGTAATATTGTAATTGTCTTGTTGGGTAAGTGCGTGAATTGAGAGGGCTTAGTGGTTGCAAGTCGACTCTTGAGGTTGGGTGGTTGCAATGAGATTGATGGTATGATTGATTGAATTGTTATACTTGGGCATGTTTAAAGAAGGGAAAGAATGTGAAATTTTGTATGTTCTTACTTGATTGCCGGTACCGATCATAGTTAAGGGGTAATGTCTGTGATTGAAAAGTAAAATACTCCTTTGTTAATGAAATGTGTACGTGTTAAAGGATATTGCTCAAGGACGAACAAGAGTCTAAGTGTGGGGTGTTGATGTGTGGCTAGAATTCATAGTTTTAAGCATTATATACCTTACATTTTATGTGATTTTGTGATAATAATACACGTTATATGTTCATAATGGAGTCTATTTCATGTGTAGGTCAATTGGAGATGGAAACCGAACTAAATGGGTGCATAAACCTCGAAAATACGCTCAAGTGTCGAAAAGGAGTG
Source organism: Nicotiana paniculata (assembly GCA_005239505.1). NCBI lineage: Eukaryota > Viridiplantae > Streptophyta > Magnoliopsida > Solanales > Solanaceae > Nicotiana > Nicotiana paniculata. The sequence continues at coordinate 39,586 of ML339768.1, read as the reverse complement.
ACCCGGACAATACCCGGGCGTTTGGCCCCTAAAGCCAGACATGCCCAGGCGTTAAGGGGGCGTTTGGCCCTTAAGGCCAGGGTGAACCTGGCGTTAGCCAGGCGTTAGACCCCTAACGCCAGGCCTGCCCAGGCGTTAAGGGGGCATTTGGGGCTTAAAGCCTGGGTGCCTGGTCCAGTCAACTCCGAGTTTTAAAGGCTTTTAAGTGTTTCCCGGTTGGAATAGAAGTCTCCTACACGTTTAGGGTTTATCCTAAACGTATAAATAGACCCAATAACACAACTTTCAGGGGAGGATGCCATTTTTGGAGAGACTATACACACAATATCATTGAAGAAGCAAAGGATTATCAGTTTTCATCTTAATCTAGTAATTTCCATTGATACAAAGACTTATGCAACTGTTTAGTTCTAGTATGAGTGGCTAAACACCCATTGTTCTGGGGTTGTGATTTAGACATGAATATTGTTATTCGATATTAACTTAATCTTGATTTTAATTTGCTCAATGTATGGTTTTTTTTTCAATTATGCGTTTAATTGCTTAATTGTTTGGCCAGCAATTAGGTTCTATATACTATCTATGTTATGTTTGGGAAAGCCGTATATAGATTAGAGAAGAATTGAAGAGCGCATGATCTTAACCCTTCAGGGGAGCGGATTTGGGGTTAGGATAGGAATATACCTAGTCACCATGCTTAATTAAACATCATAATCTTAGTGCGTTCTAATAGATTAATTTCATAGGAATATAGGCGTTAATCTATTGAGAATAGGCGACTAGTACTTCTGGAGAAGGCTACGAGAGCAATTATCAATTAATTAGAAACCATGAGTGAATTATATGAAAGGGAGAGTTAATTAGAATGCAATATGAATGGTGAATTGATCACAACCCTGGAATATTTGTCTCTATTGAATACACAACAATATTCTCGTTATTTGATAATTAGTTAATATAATCATAGAATAAATTAGTTATATTCTTGGATTTTGTTTTGGCTCGATTAAATAGCAATTAGAGTGATTCAATAAGTAGTTTACGCAAGTCCCTGTGGGTTCGACATTAGATTTAACATTATATTACTTGCTACGACCACGTATACTTGCGTGTGCGGGAACTTCTAAACTTAGTGTTGAGGGTATGAAACCCCGCAACACGTGATAAGTGATTGATATTGAGGTGATGCACATGCTAGGTGACGGGCGTGTGGGCGTGCACCCTGTGAATCGGGACTCTGAGGTTCCCATGGCATTTTATAGTGGCCCTATCCTGTTGTTATGTGTGTCTTCACCATGTGATATAGTAATTGAGATGGAAGCCGTGTTAGATATCATGTTTAGACTTCTGTCAATACTATTTGGACCCACTGAGATCATTTCTGTTGTAGAGTTATATGTTTTCATTATTTTATATACTCAGTCATACGCACTCATATGCATATCATATCTCAGTCTCTGTTGTTATTCCTTGATACATCACATCATAATTTTTTTGGGCTAGTTTCATGACATTGTGAGCCCGAGAGAGAGAGAGAGAATGAAGAGATTGATGACTGAGTGAGGATGAGGGCCTGATTGTAAGGATATTTATAAGTGAGGTCTAGGTCCTGATTGTGAGGATATTTATGAGTGAGATCGAGGGCCTGATTATGATGTTTATTTATGGGATCCGCCTGCACGCCGCATCATGTTTATTTATGGGATCGGTCTGCACGCCGCAGCATATTAATTTTTGGGAGCGAGCTGCACACTGCATCATGTTTGATATAGGCTGAGGGCCTCATTGATTTATCCATGATTTTCTTGATATAGCGCTTGGGCTGTAGGATCCCTTCCGGAGTCTGTACACACCCCAGCGAGCGCAGGTACCTACAGAGTGATGATTGGCCGAGGGGTTGTATATGAGTGATGTTTTCCCCAGGGGATGTATATGAGTTATTGGGAGGACTCAGTGACTGAGAGGATTGAGCGAATTGATGTTGTGAGAGCTTGCATATGGTTTTATCATTGAGTTGCATCGCATTTGATATGCACATTTGACATACATGCATAAAAGTGCAATTTTTCCTCATGTTATATAGTATCACGTCATTCATGACTTTTTACACACATTGGTATGTGAGTACATAGAGTGTTTTTTGCACTTAATATTTGGAAAGAAAATGAAACTTCTTACTTATTTTTGAAAGGATTTTGAGAAAAATCACAGTTTTCAAACTTACTTGTATTTTTTACATTTTCTGCAAAAAACTGAGTTTCACTAAAATATTTGAAAAGCATGCCTATTTTCTGAAACTGTGAACGGATTGAGCCCTTTTACTTATGAGATACTTCTTTACTGCTTGTGCTATGCTGATGTGAACTCCTGTAGGATACCGATATGAGACCCGACCCTGTGATAGCTCGCCACTGCTTTCAACCTAAGGTTAGTTTTGTTACTTACTTAGTACATGGGGTCGGTTGTACTGATACTACACTTTTGCACATTGCGTGCAGATTGTTGTTGTTGTTGTTGTGTTCGATGGTTGCTGCATTTGAAGATGCACCTGCGTCCCTGGTACAGCTTCCGCTTTTGTTCAGGGTAGCGTTAGATTATAAAGCTATGTTTATGTACTTTTCAAATAAACTATATATTTATTTCATTTCCGCTTTGCAAACTCTATTCTTAGAAGCTCATGATGTGTACTACCAGTCTTTGGGAAAGGTTTTGAAAATAGAGATAATTCCTTTATTTGATTGTCTTATTACTATTATTGGATTTGGGCAGTTATTAGTTGGCTTACCTAGCGGATTGAGTTAGGTGCCATCATGACTAGCGGATTTGGGGTCGTGACAAAACATTACACTTCCAATTATCTTAGCATACTCAGTTTGAGAAATACTAGATTTCTTATTCTTTTTCAAGTGTATGGTAGGATCATAAGGAGTTATCACATATGCTACATGAAAACAATTAAACCTTTTCAACATTTTCTCAATATAATGAGACTCAGTTAATGAAAAACCATTAGAAGTTCTTTTGATTTTAATCCCTAAAATCACATCTGCTTCTCCAAGATATTTCATTCAAATTTTAAAGACAAAAAATTCTTAGTCTCATTAACAACATTCACATTAGGGCCAAATATTAACATGTCATCTACATACAGACATATAATAACACAATCTTATCCTATCATCTTGGAATAAAAACCAGTATTAGATGCATTAACAACAAATCCATTACCCATCAATGTGTTATTAAACTTTTTGTACCATCTCTTAGGTGTCCGCTTTAGACCATACATAGACTTTCTCAATTTGCATACTTTATTTTCCTGTCCTTGGATAACTAATCCCTGAGGTTGAAACATATAGATCTCTTCCTCTAAATCACCATTTAGGAAATCTATTTTAACATCCATTTGATGTATCACTAAATTATGGATAGCGGCTAAAGCAACAGGATTTCTAATACTCACTATCTTAGTCATAAAAGAATAAGTGTCAAAGTAATCAATGTCTTTCTTTTGGTTAAAACCCCTAATAACATGTCTAGCCTTATATTTATCAATTGTACCATCAGGTATCAATTTCTTCTTAAATATCCATTTGCTACTTATGGGTTTACAACCTTTAGGCAAATCAGACAAGTCCCAAGTGTGATTAGAAATTATAGAGTGTAATTCACTTTTAATGACCTCTTTCTAAAAACTAGCATCTATTGACCTGATTGCTTAACAAAATGTCTTAGGATCTTCGTCTATTAAATATATTGACACTAATTCATTACTCAAAATATCAAGATCAATATTTTCAGTCAAGAAAGTAATAATAAAGTTAGGACCAAAGCTAGCTTCAATTCTACGCCTCTTACTTCTTCTAAGTTTATTTTCATGCTCGTTAGCAGTAACACTAGAAGAAGGCACTATATAATAATTAACAGACATAGATGTAGAAGAATTATTATGCACATTACTAGGCACATTAATTTTCAATGGAAAAACATGCTCAAAAAATTCTACATCTCTAGATTCACAAATAGAACTACCATTCAAAGACAAAAATTTATATGCAACACTATTTTGAGCATAACCAATGAAAATAGCATCAAAAGTCTTGGGTCCAACAGTTACTTATTTAAAATCAGGTAGACCGGCCTTAGCCAGACACCCACACACTTTCAGAATTTTCAAGTTAGGTGCAAACCCTTTCCATAACTCATACAGGGTTTTATATAATTTCTTATGAGGGACTTTGTTAAGAACATAGCATGCAGATAATACATTCCCCCCCATATTATCAGATAAACCCGAACTAAAAAGCATAGAATTCATCATTTCCTTAAGGGTTCAATTTTTTTCGTTTGGTTACACTATTTTGTTAGGGAGTATAGGGAGCACTAACCTCATGTATAATATAATTTTGTGACAAAAGGATTATAGAGTATTAGTACTATAATCACCACCCCTGTAAGACCTAAGTCTCTTGATTTTTTTGTCTAATTGATTCTCTAGTTCTGCCTTGTACTTCAAAAACATGATTTCTGTCATGACCCAAAACTCGACCCGTCGTGATGGCACCTATTGTGGAACTAGGCTAGCCTCAACTCAATAACCCAATATCTCAGAAATACTTTTAAACAATAAATATGGAAGCGATAATTCATTATGGAACATTTTGAAAACATAAATAAAATCAAAATTACGATACAACTGCCTAAACAATGGGGTGTCACTGAGTGCATGAGTGTCTAGAGGTGAACATAGTCTATTACAATGTTTAAAGGAACAAACTGAAATACATCTGGAGATAAAAAAGGAGAGTCAGGGCCTGCGAACGCCATGCGGATACCTCGATAGTCTCCTAAATCTTGAAGCCTCGATCAGTGATTGCCACTGGACCAAAAGTGCCTGAATATGCACACAGGTGGCAGGGGGTAACGTGAGTACACCAACTCAGTAAGTAACAAGTCCAAACTTTAGGCAGAAAGGTAGGGACGAACTCAACCTCAACAGATATAACAGATTAATGTGCATAAACGTAGGCCGACTTTCAAGTAAAATAGACAGTTCAAAGAAATAAGGTAAATATAGATCTGAATAGTGTAAAGTATACAGTTCCGCTACCTCTACATGCCAATGCACAGACTGTATGTATGCACCATGTGCTCCCACTCTCAAGTGTTCAGCCACTCGGTACTGTATATGGCCACCCAACCTAGGGAAATCCATCCCGGAACATATACAACACTGATTGTAAGTCACTAAGTACCGAGGACAAAAGGGCAATCAAACCCTGTAGAGAAATCCATCTCCAGGTATCAAGTACTTCGGACAAATCCATGCCTAGGAAAATCCATCCCTCAATAACATCATCCGCGCTCAGTGAGGGTGTGTTACATAATCCGGAGGGCCTCCTGCAGCCCAAGCGCTATCATAATCATCAAGATGACTGCTGCAGCGTGCAACCCGATCCCATAATTGTCACTCATAAACAGGATCTCGGCCTCACTCAGTCATCAACCTCTCCAGTCTCACCATGGGCTCACAATGTCATGAAAACAACCCGGGAACAATGATATGATGAATTAATGAATAACTGAGACTGAGATGTGATATAAAAATGCATGATCATGACTATGGAATATTAAATGAAACTAGTGAGATGAAAGCAAGGAACGACCACTAAGGGTCAAAACAATACCGGCACAAAGCCTAAACATGATATCTAGCATTGTTTACAACTCAACTACTTTATTACACGAAGAAAATATGGATATCAACAGGATAGAGTCGCTAATCGGTGCTATGGAATCACCCAGGTCACAATTATCACGATGCACGCCCGCACGCCCGTCACTTGTCATGTGCATCACCTCAATACTAATCACATAACACATAGTTCGGGGTTTCGAACCCTCAGAACCAAGTTTGGAAGCGTTACTTACCTCAAACCAAGTAAAATCCTACTCTGCGATGCCCTTGCCTCTCAAATCGGCCTCCAAATGTCCCGAATATAGCCACAAGCAATACAATACGATCAATATAGGCTAAATGAACCAATTCCACAAGAAAAATACCAAATTCTAACCAAAATATGCAATCGACTCAAACCCGTCCCCAGGACCATATCCTGGAATCCGACAAAAGTCAAAAAACTAGAAAGCTCATTCATCCGCGATTCTATCCATACCGAATTTACTCAAATCCGACAACAAAATCCCATCAAAAACCTCAAAATTCTATCTCAAGAACTCTTCTACTTTTTCCCTAATTTCTCACCCCAAATCATAATTTAGATGATAAAAATTAAGATGTAATCATGGAATTTAACATAAATCAAGTGAGGAACACTTACCCCAATCAACTCCCCGAAAATGCCTTCAAGAATCACCCAAATCCGTGGTCTCTAGCTCAAAATATGAAAAATGGTATCAAACCCTCTCAATTTTGAATATAACAATGTTTACCCAGATTTCCTTCTTTGCAAACGCGACCGTCCTCTCGCGTTTGGGAAAACAACTTCACTGCCTCCTCACTTTACCCTTCGTGAACCCCACACACGCCTCGCGAACGCGATAGCTTACTAGCTCCAACCTTCGCAAACGCGACCACCACCTCGCGAATGCGTAGAACAAGGACCTGGGGTCCCCAACTGCCTCACTCCTCTTTGCGAACGCGACCCTTATTCCGCATTAACGATGCATACGCATACCATACCTTTGTGTTCGCATCCTCCCCTTCACGAACGCGAAGAAAAAACCATCACCACTCAGAAATCAGTCTTCGAGAACGCGAGGGTCCACTCACGAATGCGAGGGTCCACTCGCGAACGCGAAAGAGGAGACCAGAAGAATTCGTCAACAGATATCAGCAGTCTCTTCAAGGCCAAAATTGCTCCGTTAACCACCCGAAACTCACCCGAGGCCCTCGAGACCTCAACCGAACATACATAAACTTCCCATAACATCATACAAACTTAGTCGAACCTTCGGATCACTCAAAAAACATCAAAACACCAAATTACCCCCGGATTCAAGCCTAAGAACTTCTAAACTTTCAAATTCCACAAACGACGCCGAAACCTGTCAAATCACATCCGAATTACCTAAAATTTTGCACAAAAGTTAGATATTATACCACGAACCTACTCCAACATTTGGAGATTCAATCCGACCCTGATATCACAATTTCCACTACCGGTCAAAATCGGCAAAATTCTAACTTTCGTCAATTCAAGCCTAATCTACCACGGGCCTCCAAATCACATTTTAGATGCGCTCCCAAGTCCAAAATCACCTAACAGAGCTAACGACACCATCAAAATTCAAATCCGAGATCGTTTACACATAAGTCAACATCCTGTCAACTTTCCCAACTTAAAACTTCTCATAAGAGACTGTCTTTATTCACTCCAAAACCATTCAGGACCCCAACCAACTAACCCGGTAAGTCAAAATACAGCTGAAGAACACAAAAGAAGCAAAAAATGGGGGAACGGGTTATAACTCTCGAAATGACTGTCCGGGTCATTACATCCTCCCCCTCATAAACAAACGTTCATCCTCGAACGGGTTTAGAAACATACCTGGAGCCTCAAATAGGTGTGGGTATCTACTCCACATCTCCCACTCGGTCTCCCAAGTAGCCTCCTTCATCAGTTGACCTCTCCACTGCACCTTCACTGAAGCTATATCCTTTGACCTCAACTTTAGAACTTGACGCCCTAAAATAGCCACCGACTCCACATCATAAGTCAAATAACCATCCAACTGAACCATGCTGAAATCCAAAGCATTACATGGATCGTCGATATACTTCCAAAGCATAGAAACATGAAATATTGGATGCACACTCGATAAGCTGGGTGGCAAAGCAAGCTCTATAGCCACCTCCCCAATCCTCCGAAGAACCTCAAACGACCCAATAAACCAAGGGCTCAACTTGCCCTTCTTCCCAAATCTCATAACACCCTTCATGGGTGAAAACTTCAGCAAGACCTTCTCCCCAACCATGTAAGACACATCACGGACCTTTCTATTAGCATAACTCTTTTGTCTCGATTGTGCCGTGCGAAGAGACTCCTAAATAAATTTCACCTTGTCCAATACATCCTGAACCAAGTCTGTACCCAAACGCCTAGCCTCATCCGGCTCAAACCAACCCACTGAAGATCTACACCGCCTCCCATATAAAGCCTCATACGGAGCCATCTGGATACTCGACTGATAATTGTTGTTATAAGAAAACTCCACGAGCGACAGAAACTGGTCCCATGAACCCTCAAAATTAATGACGCAAGTGTGTAGCATGTCCTCTAATATCTGAATAGTGCACTCGGACTATCCGTTCGTCTGAGGGTGAAATGTTATGCTCAACTCAACCTGAGTGCCCAACTCTAATTGCATGTCCCTCCAAAATTGCGATGTAAACGGCGCGCTTCTATTTGAAATGATGGAAACTGGAACCCCATGAAGGCGAACAATCTCTTTGATATAAATCTCATCCAACCGCTCTGAAGAATAGGTAGTGCTCACAGGAATGAAGTGCACGAACTTGGTCAACCGATCCACAATCACCGAAATAGCATCGAACTTCCTAGAAGTCTGTGGGAGCCCAACTACGAAATCCATGGTGATTCGCTCCTACTTCAACTCTAGAATCTATATCTTCTGAAGCAAGCCACCCAGTTTTTCATTCTCATATTTCGACTGCTGACAGTTGAGACACCGAGCGACAAACCCAACTATATCTTTCTTCATTATTCTCCACCAATAGTTCTGTCTTAAATCCTGATACAACTTCACGGCACCGGGATGGATGGAATACCGTGAACTATGGGCCTCATCAAGAATCAACTCTCGTAGTTCATCCACATTGGGCACACATATCCGGACCTACATCCTCAATACCCCGTCATCACTAATAGTCACATCTCTGGCATCACCGTGTTGAACCCTATCCTTGAGGACAAGCAAATGAGGATCGTCATACTGGCGCTCTCTGATGCGACAAAGACGGAGAAACCACGCAAGCTAGGACCCGACTTGTGATGACCCGAAGGGTCATCTTATAAATTAATACTCCATTCCAGGCTCATTAGCCTTAAAAATATTAATTTTAATGACCTCGATTTGCGTGCACATTCAGGGCATAAAACCGGAAAGCTTTTATGTGAAATATGAGAAATAGTAGTTTGGAATTTAAAACTTGGTTTTTGTTGACTTTGTTCAACATTCTTAGTAAATGGACCCGGATATGTGTTTGGACGATCTCGAGAGGTCTGTAGTAAAATATGGGGCTTGGGCGTATGCCCAGAATTGAATTTCGAGGTCCCTAGCTTTAGAAATCAATTTTTAAAGAAAATTATTTTGCTGGATTTTTTAATGAAATGAAGAAATGAATTATTATTTGAAATCATTGCCTGCATTTTGATTACGGAGCCCGGTACAGATTTTTTATAGTATTTGAGTACTATCTGTGAAATTTGGTGAGAATCAAAGTTGATTTGACGTGATTCGGACGTCCGGTTGAGAAATAGTGAAAGTTGAGTATTCTTGAGAAAAATGATGAGTTTTGAGGTTTAATTCATAGTTTTACATGTTAATTTCATGATTTGATCGCACGATCAAGTCCGTATGATATTTTTATACTTGTGTGCATGTTTGGTTTAGAGCCACGAGGGCTCGGTTGAGTTTCGGATAGGCCACGAAATGTTGTACACTTAGGAAGGTTTGATGGTTTTCTATTTTCTGGTGCCCAGTTATTTAGTTCTTCGCGTTCGCGTAGCATCTCTCGCAAACGCATAGATTAAAATGTGAGTTGGGCATCTTTGTTCTACGCGAACGCGGGACCCCTGACGCGGATGCGATGCGATGGGGGAGACCCTACGCTAACGCGATCTGTTCCACGCGAACGCGTAGTGTAATGGGCCTGGGGGAGGGGAACCTGACTTTCCTCTATATGAACGCGGCCCAGTGACCATGAAAATGAAGGCTAACAGGCCTGACTCTATGTGAACGTGGGCAGGCCCACACGAACGGGTTGAAGGCCTGCCCAGTCATATTTAAACATTGTTAAACACGAACAGAACCCTTTCTTTCACTATTTTTCGAACTACCAAGCCCTAAAGACAATTTTCTTCACCAAAGTTCATCCCCAAAGTGTTGGTAATCAATTCTAAACTCTAATATTTCAATTACCCAATGTTTTTCATCACTTGTAAGTCCAAAATCAAGAATTTTCATGGTAAAAATTGAGAGTTTGGGTAGAATTAGGGAATTTTGTAAAAAAAAATTTGACCTCGAATTGGGGCCAGGTTTCAAAACAAATTGCATATTCATGGGTAAACGTAATTTGGTCCGAATCCCGAGTTTTGACCAAGCGGGCCCAAGGTCGGGTTTTAACTTTTTTTGAGAAAACTTAGGAAAATCATAAATTTTCAGTAAAGTTACTTCCTTTAGCCTTAATTAATGATATTGAGTTAATTATGATTAGATTCGAGCGGGTAAGAGCAAAATTCGAAAGAAAAAGCGGTAATTGAGCAGTGATTGACCTGCGAAATTGAGGTAAGCTTGGTTTAACCTTGACTTGAGGGAATAGGAATCCCCACTTAAATGCTATGTGAATTCGCATGTGTGTGGTGTATAGGTGAGGTGACGAGTATTTATGCACCACCAAATTGTCTGTTAAACATGATCCCTTCCCCAGTTTCCAATTATTTACTTCGGGGCTTAATTGTTTCATGATCATTGAGGTTTATATGTCTATTTGGATTGGTAAATTTGTTGTTAAGTATTGCTTCAAGTATTTTGGAAGTGTTGGTTGTTCTTGTGGTTTTGTTGTGTTACATAAGGATTGAGCTGGTTGCCAGTGTTACGATATGTATATAAGTTTCAGTTGGCTTCGTTATGAAATGATAATTGATGAAGTTTATGAGTTTTACAGCTTCTGTTTACAATTGTTGATATAAAAATGTTGTCAAAGTCTTGGCCTGAATTGTGAAAGTTTTTATGAATAAAGGGATATGATATGTCTGGTGGGAGCGGGTTGCATGCCGCAACAAGGAGTGATAAGGGTGGACAGGTGGGATCGGGTTGCACGACGCAACAGGAGAAATAAATGTGATATATAGGGAGGAGCAATAAGGGTGGACAGGTGGGAACGGGTTGCGCGCCGCAACAAGGAGCGATAAGGGTGGATATTTATGTTAATTGATTTTCAAAAATAAGGATTTGGAAAACTCCGATTTTATTTAAAAGTTTTTCATACTCTGATTTTTTTTATTGTGATTTAAATCGAAAGTTGGAAAAAATTGAAGAGTTGATTACAGTTGATATTTGAAAAGAGATATCCGAGTTGCTTTTATTTATTGTTGCAAGTTACTCGTTATCGAGTTTATTATTATTATTTCTTTCTTGCTTTATTATACATATATATATTTTTCATAGGTTATGTAGTCAATGCCCCACCGTAGCCTCGTCACTACTTCGTCGAGGTTAGGCTCGGCACTTACTCAGAACATGGGGTCGGTTGTACTGATACTACACTCTGCACTCTTTTGTGCAGATCCAGGTACCGGCCAGGGTTAGGAGATCTTAGTAGTTGCGCATTTTTTCGGATACATGAGGTAGATCTGCTGGCATCCGAAGACTCCTAGAGTATTCTCCTATTCATTTAGATATTGTTTCATTTCATTCGAAACAACGATATATTTCTTTCAGCCCTTTAATTGTAGTATTCTTAGTAGTTCGTGAATTTTGACACCAGACCCTGGAGTAGTTTTATAGTTATATATTTAGTTCGTGGTTCGGTTTAATTATTGATTTTTATTAGTATTTCATGAAGTTATCAAGTGGAAAGTATTAGATTCGTATTTATTTTGAATTGTTCTATTATGTGTAATAAGCTTTAAAAGAAAATGGTTAGTAAATTTCTAACATCGGCTTGCCTAGCAAGTATTGTGTTAGGCGCTATCACGATCCCGTGCTTTGGAAATTTGGGTCGTGACATGACTGGGCTCCAAAATATCCAATCTCACAAACTGATTGGCCAAGGCTTGAACATCAACTGCGAGGGGTCTCTAAATAACAGGAAGGAATGCAAGACTACCCATACTCACTGCCTTCCTACTCAAGGCATCAGCCACCACGTTGGCCTTTCCCAGATGGTACAAAATGGTGATAGCATAGTCCTTTAGCATCTCCAACCATCTCCGCTACCTCAAATTGAGAACCTTCTATTTGAACAAGTTCTGGAGGATATGATGATCAGTAAACACCTCACAAGACACACCATAGAGATAGTGCCTCCAAATCTTCAACGCGTGAACAATGGAAGCCAACTCCAAATCATGAACATGGTGGTTCTTCTCATAGGTCTTCAACTAGCGAGAAGCATAAGCAATCACTCTACCCTTCTGCATCAAAAAACACCTTATACCGACCCGAGAAGCATCATAATACACTGTATAAGAGCCTTGAGCTGATAGCAGAACTAACACAGGAGTTGTGGTCAAGGCAGTCTGTAGCTTTTGAAAGCTCGCCTCACACTCATCCGGCCACCTGAAAGGAGCACTCTTTTGGGTCAATTTGGTTAAGGGCGATGCAATAGACGAGAAAACCTGAACGAATAGATGGTAGTAGCAAGCCAAACCAAGAAATCTCCAAATCTCCGTGACTGAGGACGGTCTGGGCCAACTCTGAATCGCCTCTATCTTCTTCGGATTAACCTGAATACCCTCACTGGACACCACGTGCCCCAAGAATGCTACAGAACTGAGCCAAAACTCACATTTTGAGAACTTGGCATAAAGTTTCTCCTCCCTCAGCCGCTGTAATACAACTCTCAAATGCTCGGCGTGCTCCTCCTGGCTACGAGAGTACACTAGGATATCATCAATGAATACAATAACGAACGAGTTGAGATAAGGCCGAAACACGTTGTTCATCAAATGCATGAACGTTGCTGGGGCGTTGGTCAGCCCAAAAGACATCCCAAGGAATTCATAATGACCATATCGGATACTGAAAGTTGTCTTAAGAATGTCCGAGTCCCTAATCTTCAACAGGTGATACCCTGACCTCGAATCAATCTTGGTGCTCCATGAAGCTGGTCAAATAAATCGTCAATACGACGCAGAGGATACTTGTTCTTGATTGTGACTTGGTTCAACTGCCTGTAATCAATGCACATTCTCATGGTGCCATCCTTTTTCTTCACAAATAGAACTGGTGCACCCAAAGGTGACACACTAGGCCGAATAAACCCCTTATCAAGGAGTTCCTGAAGATGCTCCTTCAGTTTCTTTAACTCTGTTGGTGCCATACGATACGATGGAATAGAAATGGGTTGAGTGTCCAACACAAAATCAATGTTAAAGTTAATATCCCTATCCGGCGATATGCCCGGCAGGTCTGCAGGAGACACATCCGGATAAATCTCGCACCACCAGAACTGAATCAATAGTAGGAGCCTCCGCACTGACATCTCTCACAAAGTCCAAATAAGAAAGACAACCCTTCCCAACCATCCGCTGGGCCTTCAATAAGGAAATCATCCTACTAAAAACATAATCCAATGAACCTCGCCACTCAATCCGTGGCAACCTCGGAAAAGACAACATCATCGTCTTAGCGTGATAGTCCAGAATAGCATGACACGGAAACAACCAGTCCATGCCCAATATCACATCAAAGTCAACCATACTAAGCAGCAACAGATCAACTCTAGTATCTAATCTCCTAATAGTCACCACACATGACCGATATACACGGTCCACAATAATAGTATCGCCCACCAGCGTAGATACACGAACAGATGAAACTAGAAACTCACTGGGCATGTCCAGATAATGAGAAGAATATGACGACACATATGAATAGGTGGAACCAGGGTCAAATAATGCAAAAGCATCTCGATGACATAGGAGATAATACATGTGATCACTCTATCTAAAGTAATGGCATCTGGTCTAATAGGGAGTGCATAGAAACGGGCCCGACCACCGCCTGATCAGCCTCCTCCTCTAGGGAAACCCCTAGGTGACTGACCCCCCACCCCGAGCTGGCTGGGCGTGTGGTAAAGTAACTGGTGCTGAAGCCGAAGGCTGACTCCTCTACTGAGATGAACCTCACATAAGGCGGGGACAGAGCCTCTTGATATGACCCAAATCTCCACACTCAAAGGAACCTCTACCGGCCACTGCCAGTGGGGACTGAAGGAAGCCCCGAGCACCGTGATACCTGCTAGAAGACCCCGACATAGATGAATCCTGAGCTGATGGTGCATGAGATGAACTCTGAGCTGGAAGGGCACTGAGAGATGAGTGACCCTTTTGAGAACTGTGAAAACCATGGCCAGATTCTGCACCACAGTGAACTAGGCGAGCCGTCTGAGCATGCCTAAAAGAACGACCTCTGCTATGGTGAAACTGGCCCCCAGAAGGAACACCATATAAGCTACCTGAACCACGAGACCTCTTGGCCTCCCTCTTAACCCTCTCCTGACTGTGAACCGACTCTATCTCCCGAGAAATGTCAACAACCTCCTCAAAAGTAGCACCAATCACCCTCTCTCTAGTCATAAGTATTTGTAGATGGTATGTGAGTCCATCAACGAACATCCTGATCCTCTCCCTATCCGTGGGAACCAACCAAACAGCATGACGGTCCAACTCAAAAAATCTCATCTCCTACTGCGTCACCGTCATACCATTCTGACGCAACTGCTCGAACTGTCTGCATAGCTCCTCTCTACGAGATCGCGGCACATACTTCTCCAAGAAGAGAATAGAAACTCCCATGTATGTGGCGCTACACCAACCTTCCTACGCCTCTCATAAGCCTCCTACCAAGTAAAGGCAGCTCCAGTGAACTGAAATGTAGTGAATGAGACCCCACTGGTCTCTAGAATACCTGTTGTACGAAACATCCTCTGACACTTGTCCAAGAAACCCTGAGCATCCTTGCCCTCTACACTGCTGAAAGTTGAAGGCTAGAGCCTCCCAAACCACTCCAATCTATGTTGCTCATCATCAGGCATGACTGGAACCACATAATCCTGAGCAGGTGCAATCGGCTAGGCGGGTGGTAACCCCCCGTGTCTGAAGTCCCTGTACAACCTACTCTGGTGTACGGGCAACGGGAGTCTAAGTACCTCCCCCGGCCTGGGAAATGGTTGTTGTAGTAGAAATAGAGACCACTTGAGCAAGACTGGTGCACACGGTCAGAATCTGAGCTAAGGTCTCTTGAAGACCCAGAATCAAGAAGAGCATAGCTGGTGCCTGAGCTGATCCCGCTGGTGCATCCACAACTGGAACCTGATCCTGAACGGGGGCGACTGGTGGATTTGTAAGTGCGACCCTAGTTGTTATGCGGGCTACACCTTTGCCCCTACCATGGCCTTGACCGCGACCTTAGCCTCTCGTGGCCCTGACCGGTGGCACTGATTGTTGTCCGTCCTGTCCAGTAGCATGTGTCCTCATCATCTGTGAGAGAATATAATAACAGACATTTAGTTACCAGAATCAACAGATTCGCACGACAAGAATTCAAGAATGTGAAGTTTTTCCTAAAGGTTCTGCAGCCTCTCGAAGATAAGTCCAGACGTCTCCGTACCGTTCCGCAAGGCTTTACTAAACCCGCTCATGACTTGTGAGACCTATGTAACCTAGGCTCTGATACCAACTTGTCACGACCCAAAACTCGACCCATCGTGATGCCGCCTATTATGGAACTAGGCCAGCCTCAACTCAATAATCCAACATCTCAGAAATATTTTTAAACAATAAATACGGAAGCGATAATTCATTACGGGGCATTTTTAAAACATAAATAAAATCCAAATTTTGATACAACAGCCCAAAACCGGGGTGTCACTGAGTGCATGAGCATCTAGAGGAGAACATAGTTTATTACAATGTTTAAAGGAAAAAAATGAAATACATCTGGATATAAAGAAGGAGAGCTAGGGCCTGCGAACACCGTGCAAATACCTCGATAGTCTCCTAAAGCATGAAGCCTCGATTGGCGACTGCCACTAAGACCAAAAGTGCCTGAATCTGCACAAAGGTTGCAGGGGGTAACGTGAGTAGACCAACTCAGTAAGTAACAAGTCCAAACTTTGGACTGAAAAGTAGTGACGAACTCAACCTCAACATATATAACAGATAAATATGCAGAAACGTAGGCATGCTTTCAAGTAAAATAGACAGTTCAAAGCAATAAGGTAAATACAGATCTGAACAGCATAAAGAATACAGTTCTGCTACCTCTACATGCCAATGCACAGACTTTATGCATGCACCATGTGCTCCCACTCTCAAGTGTACAGCCACTGGGTACTGTATATGGCCATCCAGCTTAGGGAAATCCATCCCGAAACATATACAACACTGATTGTAAGTCACTCAGTACCAAGGACAAAATGGCAATCCAACCCTGTGGAGAAATCCATCTCCAAGTATTAATTACTTCGGACAAATCCATGTACAGGGAAATCCATCCCCCAATAACATCATTCCCGCTCACTGAGGGTGTGCTACAGACTCCGGAAGGGCTCCTGCAACCCAAGCGCTATCATAATCATCAATATAACCGTTGCAGCGTGCAGCCCGATCCCATAATTATCACTCATAAACATGTTCTTGGCCTTACTCAGTCATCAACCTCTCCAGTCTTACAACGGTCTCACAATGTCATGAAAACAACCCTGAACAATGATATGATGAATCAATGAATAACTCAGACTGAGATGTAATATAAAAATGCATGATCATGACTGAGTATTGAATATTAAATGAAACTAGTGAGATGACAGCAAGAAACAACCGCTAAGGGTCCAAATAATACCGGCACAAAGCCTAAACATGATATCTAGCATTGTTTACAGTTCAACTACTTTATTACATGAAGAAAACATGGGTATCAACAGGATAAAGTCACTAATCGGTGCCATGGAATCACCCAGGTCACAATTCTCATGGTGCACGCCCGCACACCCGTTACTTGGCATGTGCATCACCTCAATACTAATCACATAACACATAGCTCGGGATTTCGGACCCTCAGAATCAAGTTTGGAAGGGTTACTTACCTCAAACCAAAAGAAATCCTACTCCCCGATGCCCTTTCCTCTCAAATCGGCCTCCAAATGTCCCGCATCTAGCCACAAGCAATACAATACGATCAATATAGGCTAAGTGAACCAATCCATAAGAAAAATACCAAATTCCAACAAAAATCCGAAATTGACTCAAACTCGGGCGGGGCCCACATCTCGAAATCCGACAAAAGTCACAAAACTAGAAAGATCATTCACTCACGAGTCTAATGATACCAAATTTACTCAGACCCGATAAAAAAATCCCATTCGAAACCTCAAAATTCTATCTCAAGAACTCTTCCACTCTTTCCCCAATTTCTCACCCCAAATCACAATTTGGATGATAAAAATCAAGATGTAATCATGGAATTTGACCAAAATCCAGTGAAGAACACTTACCCCAATCAACTCCCTTAATATGCCTTCAAATATTTCCCAAATTCGTGGTATATAGCTCAAAATATGAAAAATGGGCTCAAAACCTCGATTTTGAATATAACATTGTCTGCCCAGATTTCCTTCTTCGTGAACGCGACCGTCCTCTCGCGTTCGCGTAGAAAAACTTCACTACCTCCTCTATTTACCCTTCACGAACGCAACACACGCCTCGCGAACGCGATAACTTACTAGTTCCAACCTTCACGAACGTGACAACCACCTCGCGAACGCGTAGAACAAGGACTTGGAGTCCCCAATTGTCTCACTCCTCTTTGCGAACACGACACTTATCCTGCTTTCGCGATGCACACGCAGACCATACCTTCACATTTGCGTCCTCCCCTTTGCGAACGCAAATTACAAACCCTCACCATTCAGAAATCACTCTTCACAAACGCGTAAGAGGAAACCAGAAGAATTCATCAGCAGATATCAGCAGTCTCTTGAAGGTCAAAAATACTCTGTTAACCACCCGAAACTCACCTGAGGCCCTCGTGACCTCAACAAAACATACCAACACATCCCATAACATCATACAGGCTTAGTCTAACCTTTGAATCACTCAAAACAACATCAAACACTAAATTACCCTCGGATTCAAGCCTAAGAACTTCTAAACTTCCAAATTCCACAAACGACGTTGAAACCTATCAAATCACGTCCGAATGACCTCAAATTTTGTACATAACTTAGAAATGACACTATGAACCTACTCCAACTTTCGGAGATCCAATCCGACCCCGAAATCAAAATTTCCACTGCCGGCCAAAATTGCCAAAATTCCCACTTTCGCCGATTCAAGCCTAATTCTTCCACGGGCCTCCAAATCACATTCCAAATGCAATACCAAGTCCAAAATCACCTAACGGATCTACGGAAACCATAAAAATTCAAATCCAAGGTCGTTTATACATAAGTCAACATCTGGTCAACTTTCCCAACTTAAACCTTTTCATAAGAGACTAAGTGTCTTCATTCACTCCAAAACCATTCCGGACCCAAACCAAGTAACCCGGTCATT
This sequence comes from Nicotiana paniculata, assembly GCA_005239505.1. Taxonomy (NCBI): domain Eukaryota; kingdom Viridiplantae; phylum Streptophyta; class Magnoliopsida; order Solanales; family Solanaceae; genus Nicotiana; species Nicotiana paniculata. Next base: position 21,041 of record ML339768.1, on the reverse strand, counting down.
CAAATTACAGCTGAAGAACACAAAAGAAGTAGAAAATGGGGGAACAGGACTATAACTCTCGAAACAGCCAGCCCGGTCATTACACTTTTAACCTCATCTTTTGACTTAAGAAGATATACTTTAGTGTATCTAGAAAATTCATCTATAAGAAGTGATGTAGTATTTCTTTCCACCCTTACTAACAATGTTCTTAAAATCTGCTAAGTCTGAATTCACTAGTTCAAGCAATTCTGTCTTTCTACTAGTTACATTCTTAAAGGGCTTTTTGGTATGTTTTGCTTCTACACAAACAGGACACTTAGAAAAATTATCAACATTAACTGCAGTAATTAATTCCATTTTTCTAAGTCTTTTAATAGATGCAATATAAACATGACCTACTCTACCATGCCACAAATCAATAGACTCAGCAATATAAGTAGAATTTAAAGTACTAGCATTATTAGTAATCTCTTGAGTGATGTTCCGCACAAACAAACCCCCACTAAGGCAAATCTTCCCTACAAAGTCTCCCCCAGGAGAAATAACAACTTTATCAGATTCAAAAATAAGTTTAAGACCTGCTTTATTGAGAAGCGCACCAGAAACTAGGTTTCTACGAAGGGAGGGTACATACAGAACATTGTTCAAAGCTAAGATTTTTCAAAAAGTTAACTTAAGGAGAATTTTTCCTTTACCCAGAACTCCAGTTGTAGTGGAGTTACCCATGTAGACATACCCGCGATCAGCAGATTCCTCAAAGTCATGGAACAACTCCTTGTTGGCGGAAAGGTGTCTTGAAGCGCCTGTGTCCAGTATCTAGTCAGTCTTGTTAGCCACCATGTTCGCATAAACAACACAGCAGCAATGACATCACCACCCTTAGTAAGGTTATCTTGGACTGGAGCTTTACCTCCATTCTTTGAGCTTTGTCCTTGTCTCTGGTTGCACTGAAAAGCCTTGTGACCAATCTTGTCGCATACATCGCAAGGTCCTTTCGACTTTTGAATATGGCCCTCCAACTTATTGAAGTAATTATGCTTCTTCACATGTCCTTTATTTTGTTTCCCTTAAACTTGTCTTTCACAAAAGTACTAGAAGATTCTACAAGGTTAGCTTTAGAAGAACTAAGAGAGAGAGATTTAATCTTATCCTTAAGCCGTTAAGACTTCTAATATTTGAGACGGTTTTCTTCCTCAGTCCTCATGTGACTGATCAGTTCTTGAAGAGTTAAGTTTTTCTTCTTGTGTTTCAGTTCATTCCTGTAATCACTCCAGGAAGGTGGAAACTTTTCAAGCAGAACATTAGCCAGAAGAATCTCATACATCTCCATGCCTTCGTTCAAAACATCAGCAGTCAATTTCTCATACTCGTGAACCTGCTCCATGATTGGCTTATCATCAACCATATGAAACTTGATCTACTTTCCAACCATATACTTCTTTTTTCCCGCGTCATTAGCACCATATTTCTTCTCCAAACGGTTCCATATGACTTTAGCAGATTTATAATTTATAAACAAATCAAAGAGAGGGTTAGTCATATAGTTAAGCAGATGCCCTCGAACAGTTTTATTATCCTTATAAAATTTCTTCTTAGCAGCATCATCAGCAACATCATTAGCAGTATTAGATCTATCAGCAACAACATCAGCAGGAGGATCGTTAAATAAAATGTAATTAACTTCTAATTGTTCAAAGAAAATTAAAAGTTGCTGGGACCAACGCTTATAATTGGTTCCATCTAAAGGCTCAAGCTTGATAGATCAGAAAGTATTTTGTTCAAAGTGGTGTCCAATAGTCAATATTGTATGCAGATTCGCTTTCAAATTGTAAGTAAAATGAGTAGATAATATTGACAAGGAAGAAGACGGAAAAAAGAACTATTTATCAAAAATTTATCGAAAAAAGAACTATTTATCGAAAAATATGGCAAGTCACGGCGTTGAAAGCGATTTCGACCCGACTAGGTGCAAATCGTTAAGACCGGTCGCTCCCCAAGGTTCCACATCACCTCTAAACACGTGCACTCTTGGCTGGAAGTTTAGAATTTGCATAAAACAGTTGCCCAGAAAGAAGAGAAGATGAAGGTATTTTTTGTGTTTGGATAATTCACAAAGAAGACTGCCTTTTATAGGCAAATCTGTGGCACAGTTTTAGATGAAGAAATTAATTTGTAGTTGTTATAGAAAATAAAGATGGAGTTGTTATAAGAATTAACCACAGCTATTACAAAAATTAAATACAGCTGTTACAGAAATTAAAGCATGGCCGTTACAAATAAATAAATGTAATGTAACAAAATTTAATTCAAAGAGAGTGAATTTGGACATATTCTGGTAAGCTCAACAATGAAGAAATAATTTTAGCAAAACCAGATTTGGAATAGGCCTCACGTATATCCCGCACCCAGGGGGAGCAAATCGGCATGTTTTACCTTCAGGACCAATTTCTCATGTGCACGAGACCACTCCCTTTTACTAGCTCTTTACAAGCCCAACAAAGAGCAATACAATATAAAGAGAAGGAAAAGACTTTCCACCACCAATGAGGGACACTTTGTCTTTTACAAAAAATAAAGAAGGAAAGAAGGAAAAAAAGGGACTACAAAGAAATCTTTGACTTTGCATTATCAAGTTTAAATAATACCTAACATTATATACCTCTAATACGTAATATTTTACCTACATACACAATGTAATTTTTCGACGAAAGATGGTCAATTAACCAACCTTATGACCATGTGGCTTCGTCCCTGGTACCGCATAGTGTGCATAGCGCAACTCAAGGGTAGATATTTTTCTGCAGAAATATGCATACATAAAAGAGAAGGGAAACCAATTTTTGGAGATTGTTAAATTTGAGACATTCTTTTGAAGAATTATGAAGCGATGTATAAAAGATCAATTCTTGGTCTGTGTTGGTGAAAGTAAAAGTAATTATAGTTGAAAAAAATGAAAAAAATAAAATATTTTCAGACTGAGGCGCGGATATCTCGCTCTCTTTAAGGAGATTCAAGTCCACTGCGGTAGCATCTTCACCGGTCCACAGTAATACTCTTGGCTTGTCCCCTCCAGAATACGACAGTCCGACAATATCGTATGACTCAAACAAGCTCTGGATAAGTTGTTGAGTCCAAAGCTCCACCACTTGGAACACCTTCCTTCAACAACAAAAAAACTATTCTTTCTTGTAAATAATAAGTAGGAGACTTAGATTTTCTCTTTCTCTTAACTCTCTTTTTCACTATACAATTTCACTTTTTTCATGTACACTACAATATTTTCCCACCTACAACACAATGAAGAACCACCACTATTTATACATGTAGAATCTTTTCCATAAACTAAATAATAAGGTAGTGGTATAATAAAATTGTAGAACATGGTTGGTGGTTACAAAATTTAATGTTTAGTGAGTAATTAGTGGTAGATCATGGGATTATTTTGTTTTATGAGTTACACCAAAATAATGATTACTTTCTTGCCAATTTATAATCACTACCTCACGAGAGATAATACACTTTAATAATATAATTTTAATATTAAAATGTACTAACAGTCAACAGTCTGTCTATCACTTCCAATTTAAGGGAGAAGATCACCCATTGGCAAATCTTTTTGGGCCTTCTAGCTTGATCCTCGAATCCACGAAGCAAAGACCCAATATTTGGCATTGTGTTGTAATAGGGCAATAATATCTTGAAAGATAGAGTAGAACTATATGGAGTATGATTTTGGAATTAGCTGTAACAATACAAAAACTCATAAAATTCTGTTTCAAGGGTATAATAAATGATATGTCTATTCTTGAAGTCTCGATCAACGTTTGATGCTATTGTATCTCCATAGAAACAAATCAGAATGCCCAGCTTTTTAGTGATGTAATTAGAACAGTTACAAAAACTGTGCTCTTCCACATGTCAAGCATATCCTCCAACTATTTACAAGAGTGACATGCTAATTTGCTACATAGCTTGAACTTTCGTACAATCCCTTATTTTGGCTATTTTAATTTCTTATGAAATCAGTTATTTATAATTTTTTTCTTCTTCATAGACTTTGGAAAATTTTAGCCGAAAAGAGAAAAAGTGGAAAATGGCCTCTATTTCCTTTCCAATACCTTAATGGTACTAATTTTACACAAACTATAGTCGTATTTGAAATATAAAAAGAATGTGAACAATGTTCTACGTAATGATTCTCCTTCCATATTTAACACTTTTAACAGGGTATTCGTTGTTTTGTGCTAAATAGAATAATAGATGCACCAAAATTTCTTCGATCTACTCTTCTGGCTTAGGAGACTCGAGGCATGAATCAGTTTGTCTTATTTATTCTAAGTTTCTTTTTTCTCTTCAATCCTTTCGCTTTTATATTACCAGTTCAGTATAGGAATCAATCCTGCAATATCTTCTTCTACATCAATGGTCCTTCTACCAAAGGGAAAAGATGTCTTTTTAAAAATAAAAAATAAAAAAAGACATTGATTCTGCCATGTGGTGGCAATGACCTATATAGATGAACACCAAAATTACAACAATAAAATAAGGTTGTGATCTTCCACTAACCCCGCGTTGTATAGAATGGACATTCCCATTCTTTGACAAAAACACACTGCTAGAGATTTACTCATACTACTTGAGATTTTACATTTGCAAAATATAAATTTTTACATGTGATATTCAGCCAAAACTGCATATATTTAATCATTATTGTCTCACGTTACAGTACTTTTAATCTTCTTTTGAGTGTTAATTATATTACTTTATGCTTAATATTGTATTTTTAATTGTGTAAGAATAAAGTGATGTGAAGATGAAGAGATTTGGAGAAAAAATTGAATAAAACGCGAAAGAAAAAAAGATAAACAAAAAAAATAAAAAAAATTAAAAATAAACAAAAAAGACAAAGGGAGACACCCTTTGGTGTTTGTCCCCCACGTGTAGGACAAGAAAAAAGGGGAATACAATTTGAAGTGGAGAACAGAATTGAAAATTAGGCAAACCATTCTGCCTCCAGTGCTAAGGCCAGCGCGAGGCGTTGGTCTGGACCCTATTTGCCGAGATTTTTCCTATTTCGTCCATAGTAAAGTTATTTCGGTCCTACATGATTCCAGCTCATGTAAAAAGGGTTCTAAACTTAATTTTGAGGGAATCTAATATATTTTTGGGAGGAGAGACGCCACTTTGAGAGGATAGTACACACACGAAACACTCGGGGTCAAGGATTCTCAATTTTTCTTTCTCTTCCCTATCTTTAACTTTATAGTTCATTAATTCTAGAGTAGTGGGTGCTACATGAACGTTGTAGTTTGAAGCGTAAATTGTTCTTGTTATTTAATCATATTGGATTATTTATTCAATCTTGCGCTTAATTATTTGATTTCCTGATCACCAATTGAATATTATCTATGAATCTAGGACTGGACTCTGGAGAGGGAATTTTAGATTGCAAATAAGATTGAGTAGAGCAAGATCTTGAACTCAAGAATCGGGAAAGGATTTGCAGTTAGGATAAGGATATACCTAATCGTCTTGCTTGGTTATTATATGGGAATTATAATGTGTTCTTGTTAATATTAATTCCATAAGAATATAGGCGTTAGGTTAGCTTGAATGAGCGAGTAGTACTTCGGGAGAAGGCTACGAGTAATATTAACCATGTCAATCAATAAACTAGATAAATTAATTAGACAATTTATGTTAAAAAACTCAGCGGGATTGTTAGCTAACCCATAGCTCTAGAATATTGTCTCTCATTGAATTCGTCTCTAATATTCGCTAAATTGTTTCCGCTAATCTCTTAGTTTGCTACTCTAGATTAGTTGTAGGTAATAATCTTTAGAACATCGCTTGAGTATATTAATTGTCTTAGTTTAATTTAGTTGATAGTTAATAACAAGTCCCTGTGGATAAGATATCTGAACTTACAGTCCTATATTTCTTGTCGACCACGTATACTTACGTGTGCGTTTAGGAGCAACAAGTTTTTGGCACTGTTGCCGGGGAATTTGAAATTGACTGTTTTGCTAGATTAGACCTTTTTTTCTATTCAAGTTTTAAATTTTAGTCTAGTGTAGTACTTCTTTAATTAACTCTTTTTACATGGCATCTTGGAATGAGAATTGGTCGAACATTGGTTATTCTTATTTTGTTGATCCTTTTTCATATTGTGGAGGACCACACTTGCAGAAAAATTATGAATCTCAATCTTATGAGTGGAATTTTTCTAATGCGTGTAGTTGTCAAGGTGGCCATTGGTATGGTTGTCCTAATTCTTTTTGCCCTTCTCTGAGCCCTTATTATGATATTTCTAATAATGTTTGTGACTATGATAGGAGAAATGAAGTGGAGGATATGGGGCGTGCAACTCGTATTATGGACATGGTGAGGTAAGTAGCCGAGCAATAAGATGAAAATCAAAAGGCTACACAAAGAATTAGTACAGCAATCATGAGAATGAAGGCCGAGGCGGAAGAATTGGTTAAAGAGAGCGAGTTCCCACAAGAAGATAATTTTGATGAAGCAGATATCGTGAGCCAATCTTGGATAGAGAAACAGCTTAACTAGTAAAATTTCATGAGTTTCTCCGTGATGGTCTTTTAAATATGGCAGAACAATTAATAGACAGAAGAATTAAGCTCAGGCAGAAGATAGACCAATTTGGCTCATATATCTATGACCTGCAGGCTCAATTGATGAACAAAAAGGTTTAGGCATCTGATGACATACAACTAATTGTTCTGGATACTGGCCAGCTTGTGGAGCGAAAATAGGAATTCCAACTATTCGACCAAGATATTATTAATGATGCTAAGGTTTAGGAAGTGTGCAAAAGTGAGGATGCCAAAAGTGAAGCGATTTTATTGTTGGAGCGCATCAAACCTCATTCGATCCATTTTTCAACAATGTGTTTGGTTGGTGACATGAGAATTCATCCATCCGAGCCTATAGAGGAGTCAATGGATGAGGAACAAAGTGCATATATTCTGAAAATTGTTATGCCAAGGAGATAAAATAACAGCCCTCACTTAAGGTCCAAGAAGTGCACGATGTGATATCTAATGTTTGGTTTCTTTATTTTCACACCAACGTCTCAGGAACGTGACAGAAAAATTGATGCAAAATTGGAGGCGCAATTCATATCCTTAAAGTGGAAGAAAAAGTTGTGAAAGTAATGGCATCGTGTCGCGATGTTAAATCAAGAGCTTGTTGGGAGGACACCCAACTCTACTGTTTCTTTTTTTTTTTAATTGTGTTATCGATGTAGTGTTGTTTTGTATTTTGTATGTAGGAGCATGGAGTCAAAGCCAATAGGCGTGTGAAAAATCGAGCAAGTGGATGGAACTAAGTGTGGGGTGACTGTACAAAGGATCAATAACTTGGAGAAATTTGAGTATCTCATGAGCTGCTAATGCTTCGGCCTTCGGCCTACCACGGAGCCTCTTTTACCCTGTATTTATTTATTGGATGCATTGAGGACAGTGTCTGATTTTAAGTGTATGGTAAAGAGATTGTCTGCGGTATCCTAATGTAGTTGTAGTACTCTTTCTTAGTGTACTCATTTTTTTGTACAAAAAATGAAAAAAAAAATATTGAAAAAAAATCAGAAAATTTTAACTTTTCCCGACATGGATCAGGGATAAATTATTGCGACAGGTTTAATCTGAAACTAAAAGTCAAACAATTTTATTTGACCATTTGCGTTTGTTTCGGACGCAAATATTTTTAAACTTTGGTCAAATTATTTTTTTTAAATTGCGTCTAAAACGATCGCTAGTTTTGCGACAGAATCAGTCCCAGATCTTTTTAACCCTAGCCCCGACCCAATTTCTTTCTTCTTCTCTTTTCTTTCTTTCTTCTTCTCTTTTTCTGCATTNCCCCCCCCCCCCCTCCAGCCCGCTGCTCGAAAAGATACGTCACTCTCTTCCCTCTTCTTCCCCAACCCTCCGAGTTTTATCTATATTACATAATAGATAGAGTAGTTCGTCGGGAATTAAAATTCTATCTATGGTATAGAAAAACATTGAGATAAGATGTCTCTTTCTCTTATTTCTCTGAAAGGGGCGTGATTTGAACTTGTGATAATGATTGACAGGGATAAATAACATCAATATTAGGAATAGGTTTATATAGTAAATTGTAAAAACCTAGTAATCCCATCAACCTGTGGTGTTGGTTGTATATAATTCAGTAAGCGCTTAAAGTTTAAACAATATATGGTTGAAATTGAAAGAAAAAAGTATTTAGAATTGAAATTGGAAAAAAAATATCTGAAAGTTTATGTAGTAATTGTGTTTGAATATGAACTCGCTTAGAAAAAACTGGAGGTTTTATTAATAAAATCTTTTACTCATGTCTTCTCTTGAAATATTCTTCAGATAAGTTTGTCAACATTTCACCAAGACTTGAAATGTTGAAGTTAATAATTGGGCATTCTGATGGCTAAGCAAAAATCTACAAATACTGAAATTCAGATTTTGTGATGACCCAAAAAGTCATCTCTCATTTATAAGTTAAAACTGTGTTCCGAGGCTTTAGAAACCTCCTTTTATCCCACCTCGTTTTGAGTGCATAGCCCGGACGTATATCCAGGAAGCTTCTATATGAAAAACTGAGAAAAATGTTAAATTGGCTTTTAATATTGAATTTAAATTAACTTCGGTCAACATTTTGGGTAAACGGACCCGGACCCGTGATTTGATGGTCTCGGGGGGTCGGTAGGAAAATATGGGACTTGGGCGCATGCCCGGAATTGAATTCCGAGGTCCCAAGCCCGAGAAATGAATTTTTAAAGGAAATTGTTCTACTGAAAATATAAGAGTTTTTGTAAATTTGATTATATTTGAAATTTATGGTATCGGACCCGTATTTTGGTTCCGGAGCCCGGTACAGGTTCAATATGATATTTGAGTTGTGTCTGTAAAAATTTGGTAAGAAACAGAGGTCATTTGACGTGATTCGGACCCGTAGTTGTCTTGACATTTTTCTTTGATTTTAATGCTAAATTCATTGTTTAAGATGTTATTTTGGCATTGTGATCGCACAAGTAAGTCCGTAGTATTTTTTGGGGTTGTGTGCACGTTTGGTTTGGAGCCCCAATGGCTTGGGTGAGCTTCAGACAGGCATAGGGGTGTTTCGGACTTAGAAAATCGGGTGAAGTTGCTGTCTTCTGGTGTCTGGTGCTTTGTTCTATGTGAACACATGGTCACCTATTCTATTGCAAAGGGTAAACGGTGAAGGGGTAGGTTTTGCACTATGCGAATGCGGCCAGTGGCTCGCGAACACACAACTTTAGGTGGGGAGAACTAGGGTGGGGTTAATACTCTATGCGAACGCGGCCATAGGCACGCAATCGCGAAGGTAAAGGGGAGTAAGCCTATGCGAATGCACTACCCTGGTCGCGAACGCATAGGCTATTTTTTTGCCCAGACTTTTAAAAACAGTAAACGAACGGGAATATACCTCATTTTCATAATTTCTTCCATAGAATGCGACCTTGGGCGATTTTTGAAGAGGGATTTCATCACCAAATCATAGGTTCGTGTTTCTAATCTCATTTTCTTCATTTCGCATTAACACCCATTAGATTTTAGGCCTAAATCTTGTTCTTCAAGGGTAGAAATTAGAGTTTTAGGAGAATTAGGGATTTTACAAATTTGGGAATTTAGACCTCGATTTGGGGTCAGATTCCGAAACAAATTACATATTCGGGCTCGTGGTGAATGAGTGATCGGGTTTTGGTCCGAACCTCGTGTTTTGACCAAGCGGGCCCAGGGTCGATTTTTGACTTTTTGGGAAGAATGATGTAAAACCTATAATTAAGCGTTAGGATGGAATTGTTTGGAATTTATTGATGTTATTGAGTTGAATATGTCTAGATACAAGCGAATTATAGTCAAATTCAAAAGGGAAAGCGGTAATCGAGGCTTGAGTTTGGTCGTAGAATTTGAGGTAAGTGTTTGGCTTAACCTTAGCTTGAGGGAATATGTGTTGTGTCCTATTTTCTACGTGTAAGAATCATGTTCAACGTATATGTGAGGTGAAAAGTACCTATACGTTGGTGTCAAGCATGCCCGTGAGTCGAATATTGTGATTTATGTGATTTTTCGTAAGTAATATTTGTGTTTCACTTTATAGTTATCCATGTTGGTGGAAATTCCTTGATATTGAATATTTTTGAGTATTAGTTTCAGTTGAAGATTTTATGTGAAGTTATGTACTAATTGAGATTGGATATAGTTGTTTTCCCTTGTCGGGCTGGTATTTATTCAACCATTGACTCCCTTGCCAGGACGTTATGGTTTATTTATGTTTACTCCGCTATTTTTTCCTGTTGGATTGTTGTCATTTGATGTGTTTGGGTGAGGAAGAGTGTAAAAGCACGAAGGGTGATGCCGTGCGTGAGATTTTTAGTGAATGTTAAAGCACAAAGAGTGATGCGGCGCAGAAATTGTGATTTTAAAAGCACGAAGGGTGATGCCATGCCATGATATTATAGATAATGCACGAAGGATAATGCCGTGCCATGATACTGTGAGGAAAAAGCATGAAGGGTGATGTCGTGCTGAATTTATTGATTCTGATGGTGAGAACGAGAGTAAAAGTACGATGGGTGATGTCGTGCACTTGTTTTCGTATTACTATTCTGTTGTTTAAATTGATATCTAAATTGTGCCTTACCTCGTTATTTCCATTATTTGATATTTCCTCCCCTCAGCATATTCCCATTTTCCTTTATGCTTAACTGTTTATTTATCGTTGTATTATTTTTCTCCGTATACTATTAAACTGCACAGGTTGACTTTGGTTGCCGTGTTCTAGCCTCATTACTAGTTCGCCGAGGTTAGGCTTGACACTTCCTCAGTACATGGGGTGGGTTGTATTGATGCTACACTCTGCACTTTCATGCAGATCCCAGTGTAGGACCCTACGGACCATAGATCAAGGTTGTTGCCTTCAGTCCAGTGGAGAACCTAATGTAGTCCTGCAGGCGTCCGCAGGCCTTGGCGTCCCCTCCTACTTCTTTTGTATTCTATTCTAGTTATTTCAGAAACATATGTACTTATTTCATTCAAACCTTTATATGTATTATTCATAGACGGTCCGTGAGTTTGTGACTCCAAAATTTTGGGATTGGATTTTGTGAAATTTCATAAAGGCATTACATTGAGTTTATATGCCTTCCTTGATTTTGTAATTTTATTTATGTTAATGTTGTAGTTCACATATTTATCAGATAATAATAAAGGAATAAGGTAAATTAAATATTCATGTTGTCTTGCCTAGCGGGTTCAACGCTAGGCGCCATCACGGTCCTTACGGTGGGAAATTCGGGTCGTGACAAGTTAGTATCAGAGCACTAGGTTGCTTAGGTCTCACAAATTCACGGAAAAGCTTAGTAGAGTCTGAGGGATCGGTATGGAGACGTCTTTGCTTATCCCTCAAAGGCTGTAGAGTTTAGGAATAACTTCACATCTATTCTTCTCTGTCGTGCGATTTGAATTCTAAATGCTAACTGAATTTCTATTCTATTCTCTCGCAGATGGTGAGAACACGTGCTTCTTCATCCACTGATCAGCAGCCCGAGTCTCCAGTTGCAGCCCCTACGAGGGACCGAGGACGAGGACGAGGTCGTGATAGAGGCTGAGGCAGGGGCAGAGCTTAGCCCAGAGCAGCAGCCCTGGTGGCGGAGCCTCAGGTAGAGTTTGCTGATTAGGTTCCTGCCCAGACAGTCCCGGTTGGGCCAGCTTAGGTTTTCGAGGGGTTCATTGCCACACCAGTACTCCAGGATGCTCTGGTATGTCTAGTGGGCCTCATGGAGAGTGTCGCTTAGGCAGGTTTGCTTCCTGCAGCACCAGCTGTCTCTCAGGCTGAGGGAGGAGCCTAGACTCCCGCTACTCGCACTCTGGAGCAGTTGGCTTCTCAGTTTCAAAATCCAGTAGCTCAGTCAGCTGGGGTAGTTCAACCGGGTATTATGGTTCAGACCGGTGATGGAGCAACTATGTCTGTTGATGCTTTGTGGAGGTTGGACAGGTTCACCAAGCTTTTCACTACTACTTATAGCGGTTCATCTTCAGAGAATCCCCAGGACTATTTGGATAGCTGCCATGAGGTTCTACGAAACATGGGGATAGTGGAGACCAATAGGGTCGACTTTGCTACCTTTCGTCTGTCAGGTCCCTCCAAGACTTGGTGGAGAGATTATTGTTTGGCCAGACCAGTTGGATCCCCGGCCTTGACTTGCGCCCAGTTCACTCAGCTATTTCTGGAGAAGTTTCTTCCTATCACTCACAGAGAGGATCTACGGAGGCAGTTTGAGCGTCTCCAGCAGGGCTCTATGGCCGTCACTCAGTACGAGATCAGATTTTTACCTTAGCCCGTATGCTATTATGATACTTCCCACCGAGCGAGAGAGGGTGAGGAGATTTATTGAGGGGCTAGCTCAGTCGATCAGATTGCAGATGGCTAAGGAGACAGGGAGTGAGATTTCTTTCCAGGATTCAGCCAATGTGGCCAGACGAGTTGAGATGGTTCTGTTGTAGGGGGTGGTCAGGGTTCTAACAAGAGACCCCGTCATTTTGGCAGGTTCAGTGGCGCCTCATTTGGAGGCAGGGATTCTTTTGGTGGGGGCCATCCTCCTAGGTCGTTCGTTCGGCACTTCAGGTTTCTCGCAGTGCTCCAGGTGGTCGTGGTTCTCATATGCAGTATTCTGATCAGTTTCCCTACAGTGCACCATCAGCTCCTATTAGTGCACCGTAGATTCAGGGTTTTTAGAGTGGTTACTCAGGTCATCAGGGTCAGTTTCAGGGTCAGTAGCCGAGGGCTTGTTATACTTGTGGTAATCAGAGGCACATTGCTAGATTTTTCCCTCGAGCCTCGAGCAGTTCTCAGCACCAGGGTTCTCGTTCCATGGTTCCAGTACGAGGTGTTCCACCACCCGCTCAGCCAGCTAGAGGTGGGGGTCGAGGGGTTAGAGGTGGAGGTCAGGCCATTAGAGGTGGAGGCCAGGCCACTAGAGGTAGAGGTCAGCCAGTAGGAGGTCGTCCCAGGGATGTGGTTCATACTGGTGGGGCCCAGCCCCGATGTTATGCTATTCCAGCCAGACTTGAGGATGAGGCCTCTAATGCAGTTATCACAGGTATGGTTTTATTTGCAGCAGGGATGCTTCAGTTTTATTTGATCCAGGGTCCACATATTCCTATGTGTCATCTTATTTTGCTCCTTATTTGGTTATGCCTCGTGATTCTCTAAGTACTCCTATATATGTGTCTACACCGGTGGGTGATTCTATTGTAGTATATCGTGTCTACCGTTCGTGTGTAGTGGTTATTGTTGGTCTTGAGACCAGTGTAGATCTTCTGCTCCTGGATATAGTAGATTCTGATGTTATTTTGGGGATGGATTGTCTATCGCCTTATCATGCCATATTGGACTGTCATGCCAAGACCATGACATTAGCATAGCCAGGGTTGCCTCGACTAGAGTGGAGGGGGACTCCTGGTCATTCTTCCAGCAAGGTTATCTCATATATGAAGGCTCGGTGCATGGTTGAGAAGAGGTGTTTGGCCTATTTGTCCTATGTTCGTGATTCTATTTCCGAGGTTCCTTCTATGCAGTCTGTGCCCATAGTCCGTGAGTTTCCAAAGGTGTTTCCTGCAGATCTGCCGGGTATGCCACCCGATAGAGATATTGACTTTTGTATTGATTTGGCTCGGGGCGCTCGGCCCATTTCTATTCCGCCTTATCGTATGGCCCCGCCAGACTTGAAGGAGTTGAAAGAACAGTTGTAGGATTTGCTTGATAAGGATTTATTAAGCCTAGTGTCTCTCCTTGGGGTGCGCCAGTGTTGTTTGTTAAGAAGAAGGATGGGTCGATGAGGATGTATATAGATTATCGGCAATTGAACAAGGTTACCACCAAGAACAAGTATCCATTGGTGAGAATTGATGATTTTTTTTATCAGCTTCAGGGTGCCAAGGTATTTTCGAAGATCGATTTGAGATCTGGCTACCATTAGTTGAGGATTAGGGCATCCGATGTCCCTAAGACAACTTTTCACACTCGGTACGAGCATTATGAGTTCTTAGTGATGTCATTCGGGTTGACAATGCCCCATCAGCTTTCATGGACTTGATGAACCAAGTGTTCTGGCCTTATTTGGATTCTTTCGTGATTGTCTTCATTGATGATATTCTGATCTATTCCCGCAGTCGGGAGGAACACGAGCAGCACCTTCGAGTCATTCTTCAGACTCTGAGGGATAGTCAGTTATATGCCAAGTTTTCTAAGTGTGAGTTATGGTTGAGCTCAGTTGCATTCCTGGGTCATGTTGTATCAGCAGAGGGTATCTAGGTGGATCCCAAGAAGATTTCAGCAGTCAAGGATTGGTCTAGACCCACGTCAGCTACAGAGATTTGGAGTTTCTTGGGCTTAGCAGGTTACTATCGTCGGTTTGTGGAAGGCTTTTCATCTATTGCAGCCCCGATGACCAGGTTGAGTCTGAAGTGTGCCCAATTCAGGTGGTCATATGAGTGTGAGGTGAGCTTTCAAAAGCTCAAGACAGCCTTGACCACGGCACCGGTGTTGGTTTTGCCCACGGGTTCAGGGCCATATACTGTGTATTGTGATGCATCTCGAGTTGGACCTGGTGCAGTGTTGATGCAGGATGGTAAGGTTATTGCATATGTTTCGCGTCAGTTGAAGATCCACGAGAAGAATTATCTAGTTCATGATTTTGAGCTAGAAGCCATTGTTCACACGCTGAAGATTTGGAGGCATTATTTATATGGCGTGTCTTGTGAGGTGTTCACGGATCACAAGAGTTTTCAATATTTGTTCAAGAAGAAGGAGTTGAATTTTAGGCAGAGGAAATGGTTGGAGCTGTTGAAAGACTATGACATCAACATCTTATATCATCCGGGGAAGGCCAATGTGGTGGCCGATGCTTTGAGTAGGAAGTCAGCCAGCATGGGTAGTCTTTCTTATATTTCGATCGGAGAGAGACCGCTTGCTTTGGATGTTCAGGCTTTAGCCAATAGGTTCATGAGATTGGATGTTTCTGAGCCCGTCCGTGTTCTAGCTTATATAGTTGCTCGTTCCTCGTTATTTGATCGTATTCGAGACCGGCAGTATGATGATCCGCATTTATGTTTCCTTAGGGACACGGTCCGGCACGATGATGCCAAGAAGATTAAAGTTGGTGATGATGGAGTTTTACGGATGCAGGGTCGTATTTGTGTACCCAATGTAGATGGACTTCGTGAGTTGATATTAGAGGAGGCCCATATTTCCCGTTATTCTATCCATCCGGGCGCCGCAAAGATGTACCAGGATTTGCAGCAGCATTATTGGTGGAGGAGGATGAAGAAGGATATTGTGGCATATATATCTCAGTGCTTGAATTGTCAGCAGGTAAAGTACGAGCATCAGAGACCTGGCGGATTGATGCAGCAGATTGAGATTCCTGAGTGGAAGTGGGAGCGTATCACCATGGATTTCGTTGTTGGACTCCCACGGACTCAGAGGAAGTTCGATGCAGTATGGGTCATTGTGGATAGGCTGACCAAGTCAGCGCATTTCATTCCTGTGGCAGTTTCCTATTCTTCGGAGAGATTGGCAGAGATCTACATTAGGGAGATTGTTCGTCTTCATGGTGTGCCCGTGTCTATTATTTCTGACCAAGGTACGCAGTTTACCTCTCATTTCTAGAGGGCAGTTCAGCATGAGTTGGGCACGAGGGTTGAGTTCAGCACGACGTTTCATCCTCAGACGGACGGACAGTCTGAGCGTACTATTCAGATCTTGGAGGATATGTTATGAGCCTGTGTTATTGACTTTGGAGGCTCTTGGGAACTGTTCTTGCCATTAGCTGAGTTAGCCTACAACAACAGCTATCAATCGAGAATTCAGATGGCTCCTTATGAGGCATTATATGGTAGGCGATGTCGGTCGTCGGTTGGGTGGTTTGAGACGGGAGAGGCTAGGTTGCTGGGTACGGAGTTAGTGCATGATGCCTTGGATAAGGTTAATATCATTCGGTATAGACTTCGTACAGCTCAGTCCAGGCATAAGAGTTATGTTGACAGCAGAGTTCGTGATTTGGCATCCATGGTTGGGGAGCGGGTATTGCTTCAGGTGTCGCCCATGAAGGGCGTGATGAGATTTGGGAAGAAGGGCAAGCTAAGCCTTAGATTCATGGGTCCATTTGAGATTCTTGATAGAGTGGGAGAGGTGGCGTACAGACTTGCTTTCCCACCGAATTTATCAGTTGTGCATCCGGTATTTCATGTGTCTATGCTTCGAAATACCACGGAGATCCAACCCATGTGTTAGATTTCAGCAGTGTCCAGTTGGACAAGGATTTGATCTATGAGGAGGAGTCGGTACAGGTGCGTCAGTAGAGATCGAAGAGTTATCCTTCGGTTCATGTCCAGTGGAGAGGTCAGCCTGCCGAGGCAGCAACCTGGGAGTCCGAGTCCGTTATGCAGAACCGATATCCCCATCTTTTCCTCGATTCAGGTACTTTTCTATGTTTGTTCGAGGACGAACGGTTGTTTTAGAGGTGAAGAAACCTCCTTTTATCTCACCTAATTTTGCGTGCGCAGCCCGGACGTATATCCGGGAAGCTTCTATGTGAAAAATTGATAAAATGCTAAATTGGCATTTAATATTAAATTTAAGTTGACTTTGGTCAATATATTGGGTAAACGGACCCGGACCCGGACCCGTGATTCGACGGTCCTGGAGGGTCCATAGGAAAATATGGGGCTTGGGCGTATGGCCGAAATTGAATTCCAAGGTCCCAAGCCTGAATTTTTAAAAGAAATTGTTCTACTGAAAATATAAGAGTTTTTGGAAATTTGGTTATATTTGAAATTTATTGTATCGGGCCCGTATTTTGGTTCCGGAGCCCGGTACAGGTTCAATATGATATTTGAGTTGTGTCTGTAAAAATTTGGTAAGAAACGGAGGTCATTTGATGTGATTCGGACCCGTAGTTGTGAAATTTGAAACTTTGAAAGTTCTTGACATTTTTCTTTGATTTTAATGCTAAATTCGTTGTTTAAGATGTTATTTTGGCGATTTGATCGCACAAGTAAGTCTGTAGGATGTTTTTGGGGTTGTGTGCATGTTTGTTTTGGAGCCCCAAGGGCTTGGGTGAGTTTCAGATAGGCATCGGGGTGTTTCGAACTTAGAAAAATCTGGTGAAATTGCTTTCTTCTAGTGCCTGGTGCTTTGTTCTATGCGAACGCATGGTCACCTATGCGATCGCGAAGGGTAAACGGGGAAGGGGCAGGTTTTTCACTATGCGAACACGGCCAGTGGCTCGCGAACACACAGCTTTAGGTAGGCAGAACTGCGGTGGGGTTAATACTCTATGCGAACACGGCCATAGGCACGTGATCACGAAGGGTAGGGGGAGTAAGCCTATGCGAACGCACTGCCCTGGTCGCGAACGCATAGGCTATTTTTTTGCCCAGTCTTTTAAAAACAGTAAACAAACTGGAATAGACCCCATTTTCATATTTTCTTCCATAGAATCCGACCTTGGGCGATTTTTGAAGAGGGATTTCATCACCAAATCATAGGTTCGTGTTTCTAATCTCATTTTCTTCATTTTCCATTAACACCCGTTAGATTTCTAGGCCTAAATCTTGTTCTTCAAGGGTAGAAATTAGGGATTTTAGGAGAATTTGGGAATTTAGACCTCGATTTGGGGTTGGATTCTGAAACTAATTACATATTCGGGCTCGTGGGTGAATGGGTGATCGGATTTTGGTCTGAACCTCGTATTTTGACCAAGCGGGCCCGGGGTCGATCTTTGACTTTTTGGGAAGAATGATGTAAAACCTATAATTAAGCGTTGGGATGGAATTGTTTGGAATTTATTGATTTTCTTGAGTTGAATATGTCTAGATACAAGTGAATTGGAGTAAAATTCAAAAGGGAAAGCCGTAATCGAGGCTTGATTTTGGTCGTGGAATTTGAGGTAGGTGTTTGGCTTAACCTTAGCTTGAAAGAATAGGTGTTGTGTCCTATTTTCTATGTGCAAGTATCATGTTCAATGTATATGTGAGGTGACGAGTACCTATACATTGGTTTCAAGCATGCCCGTGAGTCGAATATTGTGATTTATGTGGTTTTTCGTAAGTAATATTTGTGTTTCACTTTATAGTTATCCATGTTGGTGGAAATTCCTTGATATTGAATAGTGTTGAGTATTAGTTTCAGTTGAAGATTTTATGTGAAGATATGTACTAACTGAGATTGGATATAGATGTTTTCCCTTGCCGGGCTGGTATTAATTCCATTATTGACTCCCTTGCCTGGACGTTATGGTTTATTTCAGTTTACTCCGTTATTTTTCCCTGTTGGATTGTTGTCATTTGATGTGTTTGGGTGAGGAAGAGTGTAAAAGCACAAAGGGTGATGTCGTGCGTGAGATTTTGAGTGAATGTTAAAGCACGAAGGGTGATGCCGTGCCGAAATTGTGATTTTAAAATCACGAAAGATGATATCGTGCCATGATATTGTGAGGTAAAAGCACGAAGGGTGATGCCGTGCTGAATATATTGATTTTGATGGTGAGAACGAGAGTAAAAGTACGATGGGTGATGTCGTGCACTTGTTTTCGTATTACTATTCTATTGCTTAAATTGATATCTAAATTGTGTCTTACCTCGTTTTTTCCATTATTTGATATTTCCTCCCCTCAGCATGTTCCCCTTTTCCTTTATGCTTTACTCTTATTTCACGTTGTATTATTTTTCTCAGTATACTATTAAACTGCACATATTGACTTTGGTTGTCATGTCCTAGCCTCGTCACTACTTCGCCGAGGTTAGGCTCGACACTTACTCGGTACATGGAGTCGGTTGTACTGATGCTACACTCTGCACTTTCATGCAGATCCCGGTGTAGGACCCTACGGACCATAGATCGAGGTTGTTGCCTTCAGTCCAGTGGAGACCCTGAGGTAGTCCTGCAGGCGTCCGCAGGCCTTGGCGTCCCCTCCTACTTCTTTTGTGTTCTGTTCTAGTTATTTCAGAAACATATGTACTTATTTCATTTAGACCTTTATATGTATTATTCATAGACGGTCGTGAGTTTGTGACTCCAAAATTCTGGGATTAGTTTTTGTGAAATTTCGTAAAGGCATTACATTGAGTTTATATACCTTGCTTCATTTTGTACTTTTATTTATGTTAGTGTTGTGGTTCACATATTTATTAGATAATAATAAAGGAATAAGATAAATTAAATATTCATGTTGGCTTGCCTAGAGCAAAGATCAAACTCTCTCATATATATAAACTGTTGAATCCCCTTAATATAAAGGAAGCTTTTTCGTATAGTATTTTATATTTTTTTGAATCCCCATGTTAGAAATCCTGGCTCTGCCGCGGCACCAACACCAATATACACCAAAATGCATAATGCAACAACTGAGAATACTCAAACAACAAAAGATTTGAAGAAAAAAAGTTTATGCAAAATACATCTTGAAGAAAAAAGTTCGAATGTCTAGTATTTGAAAATTTTTATGGAAGAATTATTCTTCACTGAGTAAGTGTCCAGTATTTGCAAATCTGAATTTCAGTATTTGCAGATTTTTGCTTAGCCATCAGAATGCTCAATTATTAACTTCAACATTTCAAGTCTTGGTGAAATGTTGAAAAACTTATCTGAAGAATATTTCAAGAGAAGACATGAGTAACAAATTTCATTAATAAAACCTCCAGTTTTTTCTAAGCGAAACATATTCAAACACAATTACTACATAAACTTGCAGATATTTTTTTTTCAATTTCAATTCTAAATACTTTTTTCTTTCAATTTCAACCAAATATTGTTTAAACTTTAAACGCTTACTAAATTATATACAACCAACACCACAAGTTGATGGGATTACTAGGTTTTTACAATTTAATATATAAACCTAATCCTAATATTGACGTTATTTATCCCCGTCAATCGTTATCACAAGTTCCAAATCACGCCCCTTTCAGAGAAATAAGAGAAAGAGACATCTTATCTCAATATTTTTCTATACCATAGAGGAATTTTAACTCCCGGCGAACTACTCCATCCCTTATGTAATATAGATAAAATTCAGAGGGTTGCTCCATCCCTTATGTAATATAGATAAAATTCAGAGGGTTGGGGAAGAAGAGGGAAGAGAGTGACGTACCTTTTCGAGCAGCGGGCTGGGGGGAGGGGAGGGGGTGTCTGGAAGTCTCAATGCAGAAAAAAGAGAAAAGAAAGAAAGAAAAGAGAATAAGAAAGAAATTGGGTCGGGGCTAGGGTTTTAAAAAGAATTTGCGACTGATTCTGTTGCAATACTAGCGAATGTTTCAAACGCAATTTAAAAATAATAATTTGACCAAAGTTTAAAAATATTTGCAACCGAAACGGACGCAAATGGTCAAATAGAATTGTTTGACTTTTAGTTTCAAACTAAATCCGTCGCAGTAATTTATCCCGGATTTTTGCGCCAAACGTTGCGACCAATGTTGTCGGAAAAATAGTCGAAACAATTAAAAAAAATATAAAAAATATTATTTTTGAAAATTACGACCGAATCAGTCGCAAATTTGCGACTGATTTTTTCGGCCGCAAATTTTTAGTCGCTAATCAGCTGTTTTTTAGTAGTGTAATCGCGTTGCTTGGTTATTATACAAGAATTATAAATGCGTTCTTGTTAATCCTAATTCCATATGAATATAGGTGTTAGGTAAGATTGAATATACAAGTAGTACTTCGGGAGCTACGAGAAGATTGCGGAAAAATTAAAAACGGATTTAGAACAATCCGGGAAAGAAAAACGGACTGGACCTTTGTCTAAAAATATTAATCAATCAATCCGAAGCCGAAGCCGAGCCGAGCGAGCGACGACGACGACGACGACGGCGCGAGACTTGCCTTCTTCTCAACTCTTTAAGAGCTAGAAGAAAGCTTCTCTATATATACACATAGATTTTCTTTCCTTCTTCCATTGAGGGATAAAGTGCACTAATTCAAAATTTCACTTCCCTCCATTTCTTTTCCCACCATTTTTC